>JAGVSQ010013438.1:0-11111 GCA_022683975.1 Rhyacophila evoluta
AACAGTGATCTCACATATGGAAGTTTACCAGTTTTAAATAATTTAGAATTTATACAAAGGCATTTAGAAGTGTTAATAAATCCATCTACTGAATGATTAAATAAATAAAATAATGCAAACAATATAATAAATACTACACATTGGCTATTTGTAATACTAAAATTAAATTAGTTAGGTTAATACCTGACTGTTATATCATTATCAAGATTATAATGCCTAAATTAATAGTAATTTGGCTATAAACAATATTGCTACTGACAAAACTAAGTAAAATATGATTTAATAATTAATTGGCCATTGTAAAATGGACTTCTATCCAGTAAATACCACGTGAATCAACTACACATATATATTTTCAACTTTATCGATAACCTGCAATGATATAATATTTGATGCCTATTTAGACTTCCATTTCTAGTAAAAAAGTATACTCAATTTATATAAGAGGTAATTCATTCTGCGGAACATTTGCTTCAGCATTGGACAAAAATAATATTTTGTTCGTAGCAACGTATTTTTTATATTTATACTATGTACTCGTTCTTTTCGTATCTTGCTATTTGTTTATTATTTTTTCTTTAATTCTGACATTATTGTAATACAAGTATACGACTTTTAAATTTAATTGTCAGTAACATATAATATTCTTTCAGATATGTATTTAAAATTTCTTCCATTTTTCCTATTGAAAAAAAAGTTTTATTTATAGAGTTCCATCTCTGGTTTAATATACTTTTCCAGTGAATTCTCTGAAGAAAATTTTTAAAATAAGAAAATTTTATGTACTGAGGAACCGAAATGATGTTATGAACTAAAAAATAAAATCATTTTGTGTTATTATATTTCACAATCACATCACAAAGAGCATAAAAAATAAATTAAAATATACATATGAAATTCGGTACTGAGACGTAAAAGTATATATAATAAAATAAGCCAAGGGTTCATACTCGAAAAGTTATCTTAAAAATTCAATGCTATAGATACATATCTTTAAAACACTTTGTTCTCCGATAATTTGTGGTAGCTTATTAGAAATTATTACGTTTTGGCGGGTTGTTAATCAAGTATGAACCGACCCTCTGCTACAATATTAATAAACTATACCAGTGACGTTCGACAAAAAAATTTTGGAAAAAGTGTAAATTATTAAAACAAAAAAAAAATAATATTGAATGCATATGGCTATATAGTTCTTCGTATTAAAAAGAATTATTTTTTCCCAACAGTTAGTTATCAGTCAATTACACAACACATTTGGACATTTTTCTAAGTTACGAATTTCCAAGCAGCAACCTCTTGATCATCGAGAGAATGTACAGTCTTACTCATAATCAAAAATCTATCGTCAACACACCTTTATTGATTAAAATGTTGCAAAATATTACGGTCAGTCCAGAGAAATCTGACAATAAGACACCAATTGTTGGTTAACATTGTTGAAAATAACGTGATAATGATCATTATTCGGAACTATTTTGGAAAACATGTGAATTAACAATACCTTTGTATAATATACTGCATTTAAAAAATATGTCAAAAATCCTGTTCAAGTGATACTGTAAATCTTTATAGTTCTAGGGTAAAGCCCGAAAAGACTTTAGGATTGAAACATTAATAGCAGGATTATTAGATAGCTTCCATGAGGGAAAGGAAAATATCTAAGCTTCTCGATATCCACCCTAAATAAAATAGCCAGGAATCTGAGAGCTAGGAAAGAAATATGAAAGCTTTAACTACGCGGGAGAGTAGTTACGTAAAAATCAGTTTTTGACTATAATTGTCAGACGATATTAATTTACTTTCATTAAAGGTCTTTAATTTGATTATGGCGCTTTGAAATAAGTTTGCTTTATGATATTGCCTATTTTTAAAGATTTTAATATAATTATAAATCATTTTTATTTTTCTTAATGCGTTAAGATATGGCAAAAGCTTTGCGCAATGGAGGTGTGTCCAATGCTTAGTTCAAATGCTAACAACCCTCTCTTACTGCTTCACTGGAGTATGCTAGTTGTAGCAAGATGCACGTGTGGTCCAGGAAAGACCTCACTCACAATAGATAGTCCATAATGATTTTATTATGGCCCGCATTCGTGACAGCGTAATTGGTGCACAGAGGATGAACTAATTCGTAGGATCTAATTTCTAACAGATGACCACCCAGTTTATCCCATTTTTCATGTGAAATCAAATGCAGCAACGATTCAAACTACCGATTATCAAAGGGTTTTAGAATCGAACCTACAATATATAATTATAACAATAATCATATACCAGCAAGCCTGTTTGCTTCCAAAGCTATTTTCCATTATTTATGATAGGCGATGTGCGATAGAGTGCAATCTTGTTAATAACAAAAATATGTTTTGTAATGTGAATAAAATAAATCAAAAATAAAATCGGGAATCGACGACATTATAAATCATATGTTTTCATTTATACAAACACCATCAATTGTTACATTTTTTTTGGCACGTGGCATATTATGAAATCGGTTGTGTTTAAGAAATTATATTTTCTTTCCGAATTCAACAATTTTTTACACATCGGTATTTTATTGATTTCAATAATACGATTTTGAAACACTCATTCTTATACTTTGAAGTAAATGTGCAAATGGTTTAATTATCTCATATTACCATCGTTACGTAGACTTTTTACAACTAATCGTGGGTAAAATGTGATCTAAAACGTGATGAAAATGTGAAAATCCTTTTCATTTCAGAAGAAACTATCGATGTCTTGAAATAATCTTCTCATATCCTTCACCTTCAGTATATTCAAAACCGTTATTCTATAAAAACAAGAGTGGCATGTGATTATTATAAAGGCCTGGGTGACTAATTATTAATTATTTCTATGTTTCACAAATTCATACCACCATAATCTTCTATATACGACTGATTTACAATTTCTCAAAGTTATAAGTTACCAAAACAATATAAAATAGCCTTATACTTTTTGATGTATTCATTAATAGTAGTATATTAATACTATTTTTTATTTACTATAGTTGGCACCGGTGTCTTACCGGCAGGCGCAGCTGGTGGCATGTGCGCCTAGCAATCCGGGGAATGCAGGTTTGATCCCCCATCTGTCAAATTTTTAAAATCCAAAAATGCAGGACTGGATGCCCATTGAGTTGAATAATTATCTGGCAAACAATTTTCGTGAAAAATAATAGGTCAAGACGTCTTCACAATGCGGAGATCCATATACTCCTCTTTCGGAGTGGATATCTTTAAAGTGTGTAGATTCATACTCTCCGTGTTGGAAGTAAGCATGGTATATATATACATGTGTATAAAATTTAAAAAACAGTTGGCAAAGAAAATTTTTTACTTTCTAAAATAAATTCTACAAATGTTTTAGATACTTGAAACAAAATGTTAAAAAAACCTACAAGTATTTTTTTTATGTACTTGTAATAATGTAACATGAACAAAAGATACTGAAGTCGATGGAGAGATACCTAGCTTTTTTGACAGCGCACAAACTCGCACAAAGCAATTGAGCGTCTTGTATCTCTGCGGAGGGCGTATCAGAAACAGAAGTATCCCGGCAGATATTGAAACAAAATAATACGTTCATAGTGGATACAGGAATTGTTTTGTCAAATGGCTATTGTCGACTAAAGCCCGCTAAAGGAACGGAGAATGGCCGACCTCCCATTTTCCTCCCGTCCCCGTGTATCGGATTTCATCTGCAGATGCCGATCGTGAGTCGGTCACACGCAGTGAAGGAAATGAAGACGGCTTTATCCGAGAGTGAGGATGTTATTATCTTTATATAATGCGATTGTGTTATGTCAAATGTTTCAGGAAATTCGACCTTTTTCGTGATACTCCTTGAATAATTCAGTTTATCGTTATTTTTATATAACACATTGTATAACCTACCGATTCTACCAAAAAATATCTAGAATCAATAAGTGTAATTGATTTTATCTTCTAATAGCTTGAATTGAGTTAACAATAAAATTGGGTGTTATTTAAACTATGCTTTTTGTTCTAAATTATTTAAACATGGTAAAAGTCCATATGTTAGCGACCCAGGTTTCGTCGTTCGTCATCTTCAGGCTACATTATATGTGGGCAGTTAGCGAACATATAACATACTACGTATGTATGTAGTAATGCAGCCTGAAGATGCCGAAAGGAAAAACCCGGGTCGCTAACAGTGATCTCACATATGTAAGTTTACCATTTTTAAATAATTTGGAATTTAAAATCAATTCCCATCAAGCACCATTAGTCAAAAATATTAATTATTAAGCTTTTTGTATTCCTACATTGGTAGAGTAAGAATATACTTAATCGAATCCAATTTTATAACACATCATTGCCTTTTTAAACCACATTTATAAACATTTAATTTTTTCACCAACAGTTATTTTGTTTATAAAAAAAATATTGTAACAAGACCATATCAGTTGTTAATATTTATTTTATCATAAATTAAGTGAGCACCTACCGGTAATTAACTACTAGGCTACGCGCGCACTATTTAGTTTCTGCGGTTTTGGTTCGAATCTCACAGATACATAAAGAAATATTTAAAATCTAGTACTACATTCTTCACAATTTGAGCACTTGGCTGACATTTAATTCTTGTGAAAATTAATCTGTCAAGAGAAGTCTTTAAATTATGGATATTCATGTGCTTTGCGTTCAAAGCGTACACTAAAAAAAATGTATTTATTATTTGTTAGACTATCTGATATAACAGTATTTTTATCGAATTAGATTCGAGTATTGTAAATTATCAATATTTCTATAAATCAATAAATAAATATAAACATCGTGTATCGAATGAAAGTTATTGACAATCCTTTTTTAATTGTTAAAACCGCGATATTTATTTTACTGTGAATATATACTCATTTTAAATATAAAATAAATAGTAAATATAACTATATTTAATAACATAAGGTTATTTGTAATATATTATGGTTTCTTCCAAAGATATCTTCAAAAGGAATTCTCAAGGCTCTTTTTTAGACAACCTATTTTTTCCTTTTATTAAGTAACAAAGTCTTTATTGAAAGAATGCTTAAAGCTAACCTTGAGGTGCAAGGATTTTTTTAATTTGGAGATTTTCCAAAGATGCTTACTTTGATTATTGATTATTTACTAACATGTTTAGAGGTTTAATTAAGTTACTTTATTTTCCATATGCCGATATATATAACTGACATGTATTTAATAAACTCATGTATACAATATTATATCTAATACATTATATAAAGTCTGATACAAAATGTCAGTTTATTAAAATAATTCGTCTCCCCGGTAGCTGAGAGGTTAGCGAGCGTGTTTCAGAACGGGAGATTGCGGTTCGATGTCGATAGCTTTCGGATTTTTTTTAAATCCTAGAAAAACAGTACTAAATGCCCATTGAGACATCTTTACATTGCGGAAATCCGTATACTTAGTTTTAAGGAGTGGACATCTTCACACTGTGTAGATTGACTTGCTCCACGTTAGGGTAGATAAAGTAAAAGAAACCGTAAAATAAAATATATTTTACGTTGCTTTAGTCACATTTCAAGCACTGGGTTTATGTTATCAGAAGTGGGCCATCATAGGTATCGTCTAATCGCATATTGTTAATGTATATCTCTCTTTTCAGATACAAGTTTTTGTATTGTTCAAACGGATTTATAACACCACAATACCGATTGGTACAGATGGGAATAATGAAGCAGAAACAAAATCTTATGTCTTCAGCATGCGCAGTTGAATGAAACTATTGTGTTCAGTTAGTATCGGAAATCGATATCGCTATGCGAAGTAGCTTTCAATGCTATGTCGCCAAGTTTGTAAATTGCGTTCAAATATAATTCAAATTCCAACGTAATTATATCACATAACTCTAAAATTTAATATGTTCAAATATATATATCTATTTTTTCTGTCCGATTTCCGGACATAATTCGACTGGTTAAAATAAATAATATTGATACCGTACTATAAAATGAATAACTAAAAACCCTGTTGAAAAAATCAGCAGTGCGTAATGGGGATAAGGCGGGCTAAGACACCATTCAGGCACATTTATTTTCGAGCCAGTGTGCCTTCCTGGCATCTTCTTGAAATTACTTTTCAAGCACATTTAACAAATATTTTGACGTTAAGTATGCATCTCAACTAGCATATTGATCGTTGTTTAAAATCATTGAATTTATTTTTAACAATCGAATCATGTACTACTTTGATATATGAAAAATGGCAGGGGAGTTACATTAAATACCACCTTGATATTTTTTATTTAAGATTAAACCACTGCTTTCGGCGGTGTATTATATTATAATAGTATTAAGAGACATATTTTTCCCACGAGGACCTAATTATTGTTGTTGGATTGATGCCCATTTTTTTCACATAAGTTCCGGCAAGATACTTGCCAAGTGAGTATTCAGCAGCACATCTTGATATACGGTAGACGGTGATAAAGAAAACAATTTGCTATCATAACTCTAATGCATTTATTCACGAAAGCATTATTCTATTAATTATTATCGTTGTATTATTTATGCGTTTTCATATAAAGATTTAATTAATTATAAGTATATATTGTACGTTTTGTCAAGTTACTTAGCAAAATAAACTTCTAATCGAGTTAATAATATTATTAGTCGATCATAAAGTACAATTTAAACTGTTAGCATTTCGGCTGCACGCCCTCCAGCTGTCATGTCAGTATACTTTATCAACGACTTTGATTAAATAACATTGCGGCACATGTCCAATTAAGTCAAATTGAAAATATCTTGATGGCTCCATCTAGCTGGGGATATATAATATAAACATATACACGAAACGTCACTTATTCTACCCGTATGATCAATAACTCTCAAACAAATCAGATAACAAAATTATTTTCCCGTTCCCATGCCCCTTAAATATTGTTTTACCCCAAATTTGAAACGAGTTAAAATATAATTTAATTCAATAGCGATATGATACTCAGTGGTTTTTATTTTTATTTTTTCAACAACCGGCTCGCAGTTTATTTAACAATGTAATAACAACATATGAATTATGTCAGTGTTACTTTATATTATTAATTGTGACATCTAAAAAAAGACCAATGCAACCTTTGAGAATATTTATGGTTATTTTTGGACATGGCATTATGATTAGGAGATACATAAAGGAACCAGCAACCATACATTGCAATTTGTACAAAGATCGAATCAGGATACTTGAAAAAATCTTAACCTAACCTTTATATTCTTTAAGACAATACGATTTCGGCATCCTGGAAGCTAAATATTTTCGGTGATACTATAGATTACTGCCATGAATGAAGAGGGTGCGAAAGTACTGATTGGCAACAGTATTTTGTGCTGGCCCTAAGTGACAATTAGAACACAAATAACGGATTGAATCTATTGTCACATTTAAACGAACCAACCAGCCTGTTATGGTATCACCAATGAAGATTTTTTTTTTTATGATAACGAACTTTCGTAGCACAACATTGAAACTTATTATTATATTCATATATTAAATAAAGACTGAAAGAAAATTGTCATTTTCCATTACCTTAGTGATCTCTGCGATTTTATTGCGCCTATAGTAAGTTTGTATTGTATATAAAACATCTACCATACCAACTATATATCAGCCAATCTATTACAAATAAACGTTGTATGTATCCCCAGCTGTACGCACTAGAACAGTAAATATTAGTGGATGAAAAATATTGATTGCTTGTAGTATTCAATTAAATTAGTTACTGGGTCACAAAATGAAGTATCATTTTCAACAACGGGATCGCAAACAAAAATTTAATATTAAGAACTGATCCGTATGAACCGTTGCGAACTAGATAAGTTATACCACTGCTCCCTCGGCAGATAATAAAAGGGTGCCATCGTGCACAAAACTAAGCTATTGTCACCCCTAAATGCAGCCCGAGTGAATATTTCTAATTGTGGTCACAACATGCGCATTTAAAACTCAATCAATTTTAATTGTACGGTAAAACGTTACTACTGTTATTAAAGCGCGTGTTTTATGATGATTAAAAGCAATTTAATATTGTACCAGGTACATGAGCTTTTTGCCAAATCGAAAGCTTTATGGTCAATATTTGATAGTTTATGTAGTCTCTCACATTAATGTTTTGTCTATTTCTAGCGGTGTGTTTTCATATTTGATCAGAACAATTACATTTCTATTAAATCAACCACCGGTGGTTTTAAAACATCATACAGATTATTTCGCTTTAATATAATAAGTTAATATATTATTATATGTATATCTATATCAATAGCTAAATCAGCTTCAAGATTTCAATTACTAACTCATATCAAATCGACTGTGAAAGGAAAAGGGCGCAATTCTTATTTTTTTGAAAAAAAAGATGGTCTGTGAAATTTGCGACCAGGAAAAATGACCTCCGTCTCATCAATTTTATAAGTTTCTCTTAAATAACTTATAAAATAAATATTACATTGAGTGAATAAAATACCAGTTTTAGTCTTCATAAATCAAGGTTATACTATGCAATGTTTTGAATTAATCCCAAAATCATTAAATAAACGTTTTTTGTGGCTCCTGTAAAATAAGTGCTATATGGCTTACGTCCTTTTTTTTTAAATCAATTTCCATCAAGCAACATCAGTCAAAAATATTAATTAACAACTTATAATCGGTATCAATAAAATAGCTTGATTGAATGTTATTTAATGGCTCACATATAATCACATATAACGTATAATTTAATCATCAAAGTGTTTTATCTTTCATACTTAAAAATTCATATTTTTAAATGTCTTTATTTGTCTTAAAAAATCATTAATATTAAAACTAAACAGCCAAATAAAAATAATACATTTTGATAAAATAGTGTAAATAAATGTTATACGTACTTGTTTCTGATAAAGAATGTGATTTTAAGAAATCGAATAATTCGTAAAAATGTTTTTTATATTATTATATAAATGTAAATTTCATCTCATTTACATTTTCAATCGAGAAAGATAAAATAATATTATGTATAAACATTATACGCTTGTGTTGTAGGCAAGTTCCGTCAAGAAAGCTTTTTGTTTGATAAATTATTTAAATTCGTTAATAATATAATATTTACTGTCAATTGAAAAATTACCTGCAAAAATATTATTAATTTTATAATTTAAAAAATACAATCTGATAGAGCGTCGCTTAGCAATTGGTAGACGATACTCGCGTGCTGTTTGCGGATATGAGTGAGAGGCCTTTAAGGCGTACGTTTGACAGGTGAACTAAGTCGCGAGACATATAGACTTCGTAAACAAGGTAATAAACTATAAAGTAAGCATGTTTTTTACATGAGTGTATATGGGTTTTGCCTAGTGAATATCTCAAAAGGAATATAGATCCGGCGTTGTCTGTTACTATCAAATTATAATTGTTAATTTTTCAAAATCCCAGTGAATACAGTAAAAAATATTCTCCGGTATTCATTATTGTAGGATATATATACATTGGATATCGTCAAACATTTCGAAGATTATTTATTACATATCGACTGGAGAAAGGAAAACGGCGTCACCCACGCATAACAAATTTTACAGGAGGCACAAAAAATCTATATTTAATGATTGTGGGTCAAAGTTAGAATAGCATTTAGACACAATTTTAGAGTACATGAAGACTAAAACTGGAGTTTAATTACTCAATATAATATTTACTTAATAAGTTATTTTAAAAAATAATAAAACTGATGTAGTTAAATTCTTTTTCCTGGTCGCAAATTTGACAGGCAATACATTTTTCTAACTTAAAATACTCATTCGGGATTTGCAGCTAACGTCTTTTTGATACAATGTGTATTAAGTTGTATACATTGTAACTATCGAATAAAAGCTTTTCCGAAAAATTTGAGGGTTACGTTATTTTCCCTTTCTGCGGTCGATATGTAGGATTATTATTTTACGTTGGGGTTCCTATTACCTTTCAGAGCCCGGTTTCAAATCGGGATAGTTATAAAAATGACCTTTGTAATTCATTGGCATTTATTATAATATATTAGACGCTAGTATTAGCAGGAGCTGCGGTCCTCTCTAAAAAAAATGCTCCGAGGTTGAGACAGAAAACAAGATTGGTATTTATAGTATAAAATCAATGTAAGAATTTCGACACTGAAATAGCTTAATGCTAAGCGTGGTCAAGAGTATCAAATCAAATTTGTTTGTATTGGTAAATAAATACACACAGTGATGCCTTTGTAAATAATTTGTTAAACTGGTTATTATATAAAACGATTTACAGATTTTTATTATTGAATTGATAGGAGTTGTTGTTGGCTTGTCATTCAGTGGATGTTTAAATTAGTATGTTCACGATACGAAATATCGACGGCTTATAACTTACGCGAGTGATCGACAACCTTTGGTCCGTGAGAAAAAATATATTTGTTTATTCATTATCGTAACTGTACAATTTTACTGCTGACCATGTTTTTTGATGCTCGCAATCTTGTTCAATATTTTTTTTAATGGTGATTTTGGATTCATCGGATCCATGAATTCTTCTCGGGGTAAAAAATGCTCTGGAGAATGCTCGTCCTAGAAGCTATCGAAATCTGCGTGTATTAGTATGGCTTCACTAATACACGCACATATTTTATTCCTATAGTTTTACTAATAAATAAATAATCTGCCCGACATAGTATCAATTCAAAAATAAAAAAATCAGATAATTACATGTGCAGTACTCGAAACTAATATTTTTACTATTGTAGTAAATTCACTTTGTGTCTCATAAATAGGTTGTACCGATTTTTATTTCTAATATGATAAGTCTTAGCACTTAATCTTATATCGTATTCTTTTGGCTGCAATGACATCTTACAATGACAAAAATCTTAAAATTCTAAATACTCAATGATTTATGGTTATTTTTGAGGGAAAAAACATTAAATTGAATAATTTTTAACAATACTACCGTTAACTGACAGAATCAAACTGATCTCTCTCAACCATGTTTGCTCCCAAAGTGGAGCATATAGATCTACACCAGTGGTTCTCACGTGAAATTTCACTGTGGCCGCATTATAGAAATCACCGGTCCTATGAAAATGTCTCGTGGCCGCACCACATCTGATAAAAATAG
>JAGVSQ010013439.1:0-11110 GCA_022683975.1 Rhyacophila evoluta
GTGTTACGTACTATGCCTCGCGGATATATACGTCATAAGCACTAAAGAGGTTAAGTACTTCGGCTAAAAGATAGATATGTTATATTAAATAGAAATTATCTGAATCGGCATGTTTATGCATATGTTTTTATCTTGCAAATTATTTTATTTTTTGCAGGCCATAGAATCGAAGATGAACGAAGGGCGCTTAGAAAGTATTAAATTACTTGAAGATTCGATCGCTCAAGAGAAGTTAGAGCAGTGGAGAGCTGAAGGACAGAACTTGCTTATTGCTGCCAAGAAAGACAATGTTCTTCTTCAGTTGGAGGCTGTGTACAGAGAGCGTCTCATGTCTACATACCAAGAGGTCTAATTCTTCTTAATTGATATAAAAGATTTAAAGTCGTATAATTTAAAAATGTAATTAAATCCGTATTCCACTGATGAGAGGGAAGAAAGATGTTTGTAATTCAGTTTATTTATTTTACTTGCCCTTGAATAAGTTCTCACTGATTTTTTGTGAAAATTAATGATTAAGTAAAAATATGTCCCTGAAAGTATTATGCATCGCTAGCCATTACTTTTTACCATCTTCCTGGCAATATTTGAATTCCACCTTGTAAAAACGACATGTCTCTTAAGGCTATTCAAGAGTCAACCCATTTTTGGCATCTTCATAAGAATGTCAGTGCTGCTCAGCCAGGCCATGTGCCATCATTGTAGTCGATAGCAATCTCTTATGATGGTTTTGTTCGGCTTGAGCAGCTCCTTATAAACTACACCCAGCTGATCCCACCAAATGCAGAGAGGGAGCTTCGAGCCATGGATATTCGGCTTTGCCGATGACGTTGTTGCATGGCCGAGCTTACCCTACGATCTTATACGTTTAGGGTTATCGTAGAGTATCCAACTTTTATTATCACTCACGATACAATGGAAAAAACCTTTTCTTTTCTGCCTTTGAAGCAGCTGTTCACACGCCGTTCAAAATCTCTCGGCTTCAATCCATACGGCACCCAATGTTCTTACTTTTGAATCATTCCTAATACTTTCAAATGTTTGAAACTGCTGTGTGATCAACTCCTAATGATTCTGCTAGCTCAGCCAATTGACCTTCAAACCTTTTCAGTGCGCCAGAGCATTCTTTATCTTCAACATCAAAATCATTATTTTTGAAGTGTCTAAACCAATCTCTGCATATTGTTTCCGATGGAGCATGGTTGCCATAAGTCGCCGTAAGCAAGAATTCTGTTTATTTCAGCTGCTGATTTTTTTTTTGAATTAAGTTGTGCTGTAAAATTTCCTACAAATACTCTTTTTTTGTCACAAAATTCGACATGTTTAACAATATGAAAAAAAAGTTGTTTACACTTCAGTGACATGACATATACTGAATTTCGAGCTTGCTTATACTTCCTAATAGATACGTTACCATCCTAAAACTACACGGACGTAGTTCTGGTAAAGCCATCTGTTGGAAAACAGCAAGAACTTACTAGATCCTAATATATGTTTGACTTACTGATGGCACAAACAAATGGAAATTGATTTGAAACAAAAAATTATTAGAAATTTGTAAATTTCTATACAGATTATATATTTTCGGCATCTTTAGGTGACATAAATTAAACTATGTGTAATTCCACACTATTATATTATTCGGCAGATGACAAATTTCATAGAGCTCCAAGTTTAAAAATAATCATATGATGAATTCGTGTGTTTCTATCATTCAATACAAATTTCTGGATTGAGGCTCACTATGTTTATCATTATCCTTTATATATTCAGGTCAAGCGTCGTCTGGACTACCAAGTGGAGACACAGAACGTTGATCGCCGTATCACCCAGAAGCATATGGTGAGCTGGATAGTCGACGGTGTCCTCAAGTCTATCACTCCCGATCAAGAAAAAGAAACCATCAACAAATGCATCGCCGACCTTGGGGCACTGGCTGCCAAGAACTAATTTATTCATAGCAAATCATTATACCATCTGCTCTAGTAGACCGAGCCTGAATTATGCATCACGTTTCTATTTTAATGCTGTAACGTTACGAAATGGATGTTCTTTATTGGCTGTAAATATAATATTACCAACTATTGAAGTGTTACATTAATAAATTATTATGTTATTGCTGTATCTAGTAAATACATTGAACGTCTAAAATGATTGTTTTATTTGTATGAGAGAATTTAGAAAAGAATAAACTTAAATCATATTCACCGAATTTCATTATGTGATTTTTTCCTACCATATCCACCTCAAAAGTGGTGCATATGGATTTCCACTTTATGAATGGAGTGTATGGATAAATTTAGTTGACAGATTATTCTCACTAGAATTGCTTATCAGACAATCACTTATTACATTTTTTTTTAAATATTACGTAGCTATGGGAAGTGGATCCGTAATCCATACCCTTTGGTACTGAAACATGGAGCAAATATCACTGCTATATAGACAAGAAAAAAGGTAGGTTATCAAGAAGAGAAATAATTCAAATTTATACTGTCATTGGATTTAATCAAGCCAGAATAGGTCCTACAGAGATGATGTTGGTGCGTTTTTCACAAGTATTGGTCATCAGCTAATTGTTCAACCCATTGGGCACCCTGCTCTGCATTTAAAGTTAATTTATAATTACAATCGTGATTACGACCCAACACTGAAGCATGAGATCAATTAGCTGTTATAATTCTGCATTTTTGAACAATTCTACCCGCAAAAAACTATTGCACACTACCGGCATCTACTATTTTAACATGTTAAATTACATGAGAACCGAATCAGTGATAAACTTACAGTATTTATCTTACCACCCTCTAACACTTTCACACTTCTTAAGAGCAGTTCTTTCTTTTATATCAATTTTTTGTCATTAGTTTTAACTTGTATGAAGGATTTTTTCATACATACCTTCTTGTTGGGAGTATTTCAGAGAATATATTAAATTAGTTACCTCGGCATGGAAATCAACAGATAAAAAATAAAGCACTTAGTTTTTATTATTTTATTCTTTGTTAATCATTTCATTGTATACATATTTTATACGTACATCATTTCACATTTACACCATTATCATAAACCACCAAACAATAAATCAACGTCATATTTTATGATAAAAATTTGGTTTGATTTCTAAACTTTTGGTTTTCTCATTTATTGGCATATTTATAAAAAAAAAGTATAAGTAAGGCCACCTTTAGAAAAAATATGTATAAAAATAATGTTGAATATAAGTTGGTTAAATATCGAAAGCTCTGTTTTTTAAATCGATTATGACAGTTAAGCCTCAACAAAATGCAAGTTATTTAGTCTTTATTTCAATACAAATAAATTATTGCTGCTATAGTGGGCAGTAACCATGTTTTTTTAGTTAAGCTCAGTGAAGTTTTTCTTTAGAAAGTCTCAAGATTGGCTGAGATGAATATACGAGTGTTCATATTATACAAAGTTTCTTAACCCGTGTTGGGAGATTCTACCACAAAAAATAAATAAATGTTGCCAAATATAAATGTGATCAATGGCAACTAAGGTACCTTTTAGAAGGGATCAGCCCCAACTTTGAGAAATAATGTAGTACTTAATCCACGTCAAGTACTACATGAGTTATTATAATTAAATAATTAATAATGTCCTTCCACTACATATTGACATTACTTACAAGAAACGTAATATTAGAATTATTTATTTGATATGTAAAGTGTATGTAATAAATGTTGGTAAACCGAATATAATACACTATACATCAAACAAAAAAATGTTATAACACCAAAAATTTATATTTGCCATACCCCATGGTAGAGCTACCTTGCAAGTGATACTTTAAATATAAAAAGAACTTTCTCATTCAAACAGATTTATTTAGATGTATCAAAAATAACACTTCTGTATATTTCATTCCATAGCATGCATGTAAATATACAATATAATTTAAGTAAATGTTACATACATTTAAAAGAATTCATTCACCCAGAAACAAAGTGATTAATTAACAGTCCATGTTTTAAATAGGCATTTGAATAAATAGAAAGTCTCAATTGATTTTTTAAACAAAATTTGACATGTTGTATTTCTGGTCACTTATTTGATATGCAATTCATGATGGATATTAAAAAGACAACCTATAACCATATAATACTCGTATGTAAAATACTTTGAAAACAAAAATGGTTAGAACTTATGCACATACTACCGGATGTTTATATATATATGAAGATATCTGCTGTAATGGAAAGAGACACAATACGATTTTATATTTTACCATGTAGTGATATCAACTACAAACAGCCGGAAAAAGTACACTTTAAATTTTCTCCATGATTATGCATTTCGTAAGATTGTTTAAGTCAGTCAACTGTACAAAGCGCCGGTATCTAGTCACAAAAACACCACTGATGTAACTGTGTAACACAAACTTACTAGTAATATGTATTTATCGTTGCTAGACAATGTAATATAAAGATAAAAACTTTACGCCTATTGAGAAAGGTCGAGTGTCTTTTTTGAACACCGAGAAGAACAGAGGCAGAAGTGGTGAAAACAAGATTTTCCTTTCTACAAAGATCAGTTGGCAACTCTATGATAACTGAATGAGTGATATGTCTTAAATAACTAGGCAAACAGTTCATGACACATTTTACACTTATACTAAACCTTAAAACGTATACTATATACAACCCAAAAGAAAAAAATGTAGGCCTGTCTGAGAACAGTAATGAATATTTGTTATATCGTTTGACATACACAAATAATGAAAGAATTCAACGCTGAAAATGGTGCTATGATTTAATCCTAGTGTATAATTTTATTAAAGCACTTTGTTTAACATTAACTGGAATTCGTCTTTGCTACAATTTTATTGTCAAATAAAATGTCTATAAAGCATGGCATTAAGTAGAGATTAAAGATTTAAAAAGGCAACACAAAAATTACATGTTTATTCTGTTTTAACCGAGTCATTCAGTTTAAAAAGTCATCTTTATTTATATGAATTAAAAATATAGGTGTCATGTGAGAGTTAAGTATTTTTTCTTTAATGGTCGTATAACATGGGCAAAAAAAATTCCTAATATTAAGCTTTTATAGCAATTTATCAAATTAGCAGGATTTTGGCACCTTTATATCGTTTTAATAATAATTTCCTTTATGTAATTTATTAAAGCGTTTTTTTATATAGCAAAATATATTTATCTATTATAGCACCTTTTTAGCAGCATTTAAAATATTTTTGAATATAAACATGTGAAGAAACTTTTGGTGTTATAAATTATGGAGCACGGATGAAGCGCATCGCTCAGGCAATACAAGGATTAAGGATTTATATTCCACTGGCTAAATTGAACACACGACTTAAGAGTATATTTTGCATCCTAACTTTTCCATTTCCTGAATTATGATCGAGTTAATAATTTATTAACAACTCTTTGTGACATCTCCACATTGTGAAAATCAATATGTTCTGTATAGGAGAGATCTTAAAATCAAAAGGGTAATACATAAGTAACATAAACAAAGTCAACTAGAAAGGTCACATAGAGAAAGGTATTCATATCATAGATGTTTGATTGGGATCAAAAGATAAAAAATTTCAAGCAATGAAAATATTTTCATCACAAACTGACACATTTACCCACAGTCAAAGCAACTTGTTACATATTTTTTAAAAACTACAGATAAAATAGACATTAAACAAAATACTTTCATTTTTTTACAATTATTTATTATCAACAACAATGAACTGTAATCTGTCTTAAATTTTTCCTGCAGTTTATAATAATCAAATACAGTAATTATTATATATTACAAATTCATTGGAAGCAAACTGATTTGTAATAATATATTGAAATTAATAATTTATCTATATCAAAAGTTTCCAATATCATATATTACAGTTAGTGAAAATATTAATATATGTATTCAAAACCGCACAATCAATGACATTTTTACATTATTTCACTGTATGTATTGACCATTTACAGATTGCAATGCACAAATAGAAATAAGTTATCTATAAAAACACAATAAGCATCAGAAAACTATGAACATGTTTATGGATAAAAAGTATTTCTCACACCATGCACTATAATTGTATTTTAAGTGTTTTGTTCTTTCCCATCACAGTTCACCCATAGCATGGTTAAATAAAAACTCAATTGTAGTTTACAAATTTAAGAAATCATGGTTACTGTATTTCTGAAATTTTAGAATAGAATTATTCCAAATAGTTTATTAAAACTTGGGTTGCTTCATTGAAGAAATATGCAATATTTATTGTAAAATATTGCATTGATTCAACTTAATTCAGTATTACATACAAGGTTTTGCAATTTTATAGGTATCTAAAATATGTCATATGCCGTATTTCCGGTTTTCATTTTAACCATGCTCGACTAATCGAAACATATGCTAATTGTGTAATACGTATGATAGTCACTTTTACTAGGCAAACAATTCATCACTTTCGCCTTGGGGATCATTTTTTTATATTCAATAAATAGAAAAATATCGAATATCTGTAAATTTGAACACACATTCTGAACAATTTCATTTTTAATTATTAAATACACCTTATGAGAATATCTGTATGACTACATTAAATTTTCACAAATTCAAATGATATAACCACAGAATTTTAAAGAATATTTCGTCGCTCGAATGCAGAACTATCCTATGTCACACTGGACTTAATTTACAGGAGAAGCTATACATACATTTTCATGACTATCTTTGTAAAAACTTCTCTTTTTGCAATTGTTTGTAGGTATATATTACGTACAAGGGTAAGATAATAAAATCTGCAATAAGTATGCTTTGGATTGTTCTGATTTTTAAAAAAAATTCAATATTTTGTTACTTTCCGTACTTTGGTTTTAATGAAATTTATTTATAAATACCAATTATATGTATACATAGGATACTTTCCATATCATGAACTTCTAATCACTTTTAATAGAAAACTCAATTTTACTTAAAATTTAACTTGGCATTCGGGTGACGATTTACGACTCATTTTAAATAATAATTCTTAGAACACAATTATGTAAGTCATTCTCAAAAAACACACATTGATAACCACAGGGCTCTCATTTTCCAGTATTTTAATCTATTCTTCAAATCACAACATTCTGTTATAATGATACCAGCTGTAAGCAACAATTTCTTTTTGACAGTATTTGGTAAAAGTGAATAATATTCACTATACCATATTGTAGTAACCAACTTGTAAAAAAAAAAATGTTTTTTGTCACTGTATCTCACAAGACTTTTGGTGCTATGGACAGTGGTTTAAAGTAAATAAAAATTGATGGCAGCTCTCGGTTATTAAAATATACCGCATTAGAGCAAAAACTATAGTTCACTCATCTTTTGACTGGGTTATTATAAAATTGAAGAGAAGGTAATAAAACTTCTTTCTTCAAGAAGATATAAAAGAGTTTCTTCACAAAAACTACTGGGTATTATATTAATTATATAGATATGTCAGTTAATTTGTGCATTGTAAAAATAAACACAATAAATAAATACAAATTAGCAAGTTAACTTCAGTTAAAAGAAAAAAAACTGGGTTAAACAAAATTCTTGGAATGATCATCCAACCAATGCTGAAGTTCTCTAAAAAAAATTAGTCTACATGTAAATGTTGTTAGAAAAATAAAATTCTCTCCTCCGTAACACTTCATTAACACAATGTTAAATCAATGCGTAATAATTAAATTTTGAAAAAATATTTACCTCGCACCAACGTCAATAATTAAAAAGTCAATGCAATAAATGGTATAAAAAAATAATTAACCTTACATAAATACATATTATTATCTCATTCAGCCTGTATTTGTTATTTTTATATAGGTGATAAAAATATTTTTAAAACAGAAAAAATACCTGATGTGCATTTTAAAGCGCAGAATTTTAAGGACAGTTGCATGCCGATTATGAAAAAGGATTCCATTTAATGATATTTTAGACTTTCTGATATTAATTGATCGTGATTCATAGATATGATCTTTTTCTCTTACCATACTATTAAATTTCGGTAACAATATCACAAAATTATTATGCCAGTGCTGATTCAAGTATGGGCAATAAGTAATGATTGGAAAGAAGTAAGAATAAGGTAAAGATAACAGATTATAATTCTAATGAAGTCACACTCTTGATATTTTGTAAATCAAAATTATATTAAAAGCATTATAATCTCTAATTCAATATAGTCAAATCCTGAAATGGCGGATACCGAAAATTCCAGTATGAAGAACGTATCATGATGGACCGGAAAAAAGGATATACCTATTTTACATTCCTTTATAATGAAACAAAATTGATGGTATCACGAGTTTCGTTATAATAAGATTTGACTGTATTGACTGATAATAAAATAAAAATAAAAAAATCATACATACACATGTTACGTAAATTCACGTGTTTTAAATATACGAAATAAATAACAAAATAACAACCGTTGGCACAATTTTGTTTTTAAAATTTACAAAACGATTTGAGATTAGTAAAATTTTACTAATCTGGACTCATTTGGACTCGGAAGCTATTAATCAGAGTTTAAGATGTACAATCGTACAATTGAAAAAAAACATAACAGTCAAAATATGTTTAAAAATAAGAGCCAATCTATCTGTTAATGATTACTGAAAAATATCTCCAAATGACAGGCAAGGAAGCGTATACTGTATAGTTTTTAGTATGGACTGTTAGTTTATGTGCATAAAATGCTTGTTATTATGTTTCACCTGGTTAAATAATTTATAAAGTGAGTAAAATGAGTATGGTTTTATAGTAAGATTTTACTTTTCAATTAATAACATTCGATGAAACAAAG
Source organism: Rhyacophila evoluta (assembly GCA_022683975.1). Taxonomy (NCBI): domain Eukaryota; kingdom Metazoa; phylum Arthropoda; class Insecta; order Trichoptera; family Rhyacophilidae; genus Rhyacophila; species Rhyacophila evoluta. The sequence goes on from JAGVSQ010013439.1 coordinate 8,819, forward strand.
TATGTCGCCATATATTAATCAAAATATTTGCTAAATGGAAGTGTGCTCTTTCATTAAAAAAAAAACAACTTAATTAAAACTCTGTTGGCAATTGGTATACCTAAAAAGCATTGCAAAGATACTTTTGAATGGAGACATCTTTTACTCCATATAATAAATCAAAAAAAATGCTCCAATAACTCTCAAGTAAAGATTTTTATAGATTAAATTCAATAAATGGAAGCATCATCAAATGGAGTTAATATGATATTACTTTTACATAATACGATTTATATAGTCACCGGCGACAGAATTAATAATTTCACAATGATAATTCAACTGTAATTGAGTCATCGTAAAAATGCCTTCATTTAAACAACAGTCAAGTTGTTAGAGACAGTTGGATGAGTATTTTAATTTGTCATATAAAAAATAGAAAACAATAATTTATTACGATAGATACTGTTAAAGAAGACTTTCTGTAACAATGAAAATACCCCTTCTTGGATAATACGCACACGGGCTGAATGTAAGCACTTGTTTAATATTATATTGCTCGATATGAAATTGTTATTTGCACGGAAGCGGCATTTAAAAATTTGATAGAGCGGCGGATACGCGTCCTCGTGTGGGTTTTCAGAGAAATGTCCAATTTTTATATTATTATATCAGACAGCACTTGGATGATTTGCCTTTACTTTTGTCGTTGTGTTTGAGAAGTGGCCTCTCGGACAATTGGAAGCGTCGGACAACTCTTACTAGCTCGTGGAATGCTTGATCCACGTTCACACGACGCTTCGCACTGCATTCGATATATGGAATTTTCAACTGAACAGCTAATTGTTTCGCTTCCTCCGTAGGCACCTGTAAAATTACAATTTTATTATTTATATAAGCATTCCCCACAAATAGGTTGCAGGACTGTTATACTTATTATCAATAAAGTAGTTTAAGAAAACCTTAGAAAGTAATTTTCAAAGCTTATTTATTCTCTTTATGTAGTTTGTTCCCTCAATAAATATGGAAGAACCAACTTCTATTTGCTTACTTATCTTATATTAAAAATAACTTTCTTTCTTGTCAGTTTCACTGGTAAGGAAACATTCAAATATCTTTTTAAAAAGCAGCTCTACATTTACAAATATTTTAGTAAGCATCATTTAATTGAATAGAGGATTATGCAATGGCTGGAATACAATTAAGGAATACTCACCAAACGTTCATGTTCAAGATCAGATTTATTTCCAACTATCATCATGGGAAACTCATCCCTGTCTTTGACACGGAGTATTTGCCGATGGAATTTGTACATTTCGTCAAAGCTGGCATGGTCAGCCACCGAGAATACAAGTAGGAAGCCTTCTCCTGAACGCATGTATTGCTCACGCATCGCACTGAACTCTTCTTGCCCCGCAGTATCCAAAACTAGATAAGCATTATTCAAGTAAATTTTTTGTTTTGTTTTTATTATTTTGCTATGGAGAACTGTCTTGCGACATATTTGCTACATTAAAGTAAGGAGTACAGATAACTTTTATAAATTCTGAAAATGATGCACATTGATAACCCAAATTTGTAAATTTACAATATAAAATATATTAGAATTTTAAAAAATAATCGACACAAATGAGTCAAACAATTACTGGAGTCTTCTTCAGAATGGATGGGGTCTATAAAAAACTATTCTTTTTTTTCAGTTATCAAACATTTAAACATCTTTTCAAGATACAACCATTACCCTAAAATTTATTGTTGTGATACCAATCATTGTATCTATTCTAAATGTCATGCGATATTCACGAAATCTATATAATACGTAACTAAACTGTCAATTTTGGTTTTGGTTAAAAAATAAGGTAAAATCTAATGAATAGAATATGTTGGTACATCAAAATTAGTTGTGGTTTTGAAATGAATTATACCAAAACCATAGAACAGTACAAGATGTGCATTAGTCAGAAAATATTTAAGATGATGTCAGGGGATTAACCAATGTCACATCACTAACTTGTTATGTGATATCATGACTGAATATGGAAGTTTTAACTAAGGTATAAATTATACTGTATCAAGTGGCAAGTATAAATAAATGTAAAGTATAAATAGCTACTGGGAGGAGGTTAAAATTACCAAACAAGTAATTTTTAATATATTTGTGAAATTTTCAAATTTATATGAATGTGTACCATGAACAATATTGAATAAAAATTTCAATAGCTCACTACCAACATAATAATTAGCTAAATAATAATTTATATAACGAATTTTTTTCGACTTATGCGTGGTCTTATTGATAACTCTGCCGCTCTGGCT
>JAGVSQ010013440.1:0-11110 GCA_022683975.1 Rhyacophila evoluta
GTATTTTTGACAAATATTTTTTAAAACTTATGGATGTAGAAAAATAAAGACATTAATTATATATTAAAATTTTCTTTATACTATACAATAGAAACGCATGTGCTTAGAAACCGAATACTATGGCTTAAAATTCACATCAACATCTGTCGGAGTATTCGACAGAGGCTTGATTTCAGAACTGAAAACAACTACCAGTTGATAAATGTTACCTTTGAGACCAGATTCAAAATACCTAAATATGCTTTTGTGTTTGGGACTGCGTTATATCGAGCTAATATTACATACAAATGATATTAAGTGTTAGAGAACAATAGCTGCACAAAACTTTTTCACTGCATGTGTACAGCAGGCTGTGTTAGTATGCCTTACAGAATTGCTATGTCTGAGCGACTAGTTGTATGTTACTGTAAACTTATGTTGAAAGGCTGTACATAGACAATGCTTTAGTTTTACATCTATTTCTGTAAATATTATGATAAGCAATAAATCAAAAAATTTAATTTTTTTGGTTGCCAAGCCTTTTGGATTAATATACCTGAAACACCACATGCCAGGAAGCTAGTTGCCTATATGGCATATAGAATATCAATCTAAAACACATGATATTTCTTTTATTCATCAATTTAGCAATCTCGTCAATGTCAGAAAATGAATATTGGACTTTTAAACGAATGCTTGAAAATTAAACTGCAATTGGTATAGTTTGCTATCAATATAAACGTTATTTGGTTGGCGAATCAACTAATTTAATCTGAATATTCTTTTATTACAATCAATTAATTTCGCACTTAGAAAAATTAAAGTCTTGGTATGTAGTTGCGTAATATTAACCATGGTAGCTGTAACGTGAAGTGCTAACTGATATATAACTTTGTATTGCATTTTGTCAACAATATGTATGGATGTACTATGTCTTGATATGCTCATAGTAAAACATCGTGTGATGTTGTGTATATTCATTCCTGTTTGGTATAAAATAGGATTTTTTTTGACATCTACGGGTATATCAAAAGCCATACATATTTTATTCTTTCTTTATACAATATGTTACATAAAAACATGTTATTATTTTGTTGCTTAGTCAAATAGTGTAAGTTATATTAATCATTTTTGGAGAGTTGTACCTCTGTTAATTACATTTATAAACGTTATTTAAATAGGAATATAATAAACCACAATAACTATGTAATAGAGAAGAACATCAAACTAGTATTATTTCAAAGTACCATCTGTGTTAAAGATAACTACCTTTGTATTTTTTTCAATGCACTTTTATTTGAACAAATCTAATTAAATAGGTGGCTCCTCATTTCATTTTGACAATTTAGCATTTTTTCAATGTGACGAAATAAAATCGAACTATGTATACTAGCTTAATATTTGAGAATAAAATTTAATAATTAAGATTCTTTATGGTTATTTACTAAAAATTCAAGCATTATCTTAGTCATTGTAGTCAAGTATTTTTACTTGTAGTATTATTAATTTATACTGAGTATTCTGTAATTGCTATAATGATATAAATAATAGAGTTAAAAAGAATAAGTTGGCTGATTGAAATTTTAATATGACGGAGCTGTATTAATTGAACTAAGGTGTTAGATCTTAGTTGACTTGCTGTTTGTTGTCAATAAAATCTGTTTGGAGTTATTCATACACAGTTGGCAAACACCTTTATAAATAGTAAAATTAACAGCCAATCAGAACATCAATTCATTATATTCAACAAAAATGTCATAAGAGCAAGTACATATCTTCTCATTCTATCAGTAAAATGTTACCTCTATATATGTATAATATAAATATAATAGTGAGAACATCAAAGAAACCGTCTTAAAAATAATACATTTAAGAATATAGGTTGGTTTTCTATTATATTTTATGATTGTTTATTTTTTTGATATGCTTGTGATATACATGGTATAGTTACCATATTTGCATATAACCAAGTGATGTGCTGCCAAAATGTTACTAACCATCTTGAAACTTCTCAGTACTAATTTCTCCACGATGAAAACTAGTTTCTGGTTATCTAGGAGGATAGTTCCTGACAGTTAGTCGACTACTTGGCAGTATTGGATATTGATGTACGTGTAGGTCGGTGTCTAACAGTTTGTATCTGTTGCTGTAATTATGTGTAATATTTGTGACCATAATTTAAGATAAAATTTTGATTACAATAAACTTAATCAATAAAGAATGATGAGGCCGGTAAAAAAAACATTATTATGTTATAAAATTACTCATAATCTTCACACTACGTTCCAATAAAAACTACAAAAATATCCTCGGAACGGAGATTAGCTCCAAACATTTTGCTGGTATTATAATTATTTATTTATATTTTATGAACACATTTTTTAAAACTTTACTTTTTAATAATTAATATTTGCTTTGAAGTTAACACCTAATTATTTTTTTTAATTTTACCTTATTATAATTAATATTTTGTTAGTAATCTTTGCTTTAATGGCAATGCCTATTATGAAACAACGTTGACGGATACAAACTGTGCTTATGTGTCAAAAATCCAATGCTGCCAACTTTGATAAGTAGTCTAAACATCAGAAACCAATCCCCTAGAAAATGTAAGTTTTTCATAATGGCTTTTATATGGTTGTTTTAAGTCGGTACAAAAATATAGTTGTACATCACTATCTTTAATAAATTACTGTAGAGTATTAGAGACCAAATAAAAATATATTTTTAACTAAAATGTTTTTTTTTGTATTTCACATCTCAGTGGCTGGAAGCATGAGAGCGTTGTAGGTATATCTAAAATATAAAAGTGCTTTACATGTTGAATTGAATCTGACAAAAAAACATCCCGAGCTTCTATTTTCGCAATTTATGTCGCAAGACCTATTTTTAGGTCTCAAGAGGCGTTTGAAAATTTGAAAATTGTAATATTACCTGAAATTCGATGGTGAGACCTTCTTTTTTTACCCAGTTTCTCAACTACAACTCGTTTTCAAAGAAGTATCCGATTTCTTCAGAAAAGTAATAATTCTAAAAAAAAGTAACCTAATTCCTAACACCTAATTCTTAAAAAGTACTCATTAGTATGGAATACTTCTTTAATTAAGTATTGGGTACTCGTACCGGTTTCAAATATCCAATACTAAGTATTGAGTACCCAAATTCTGCACATCACTGCAGCACACACATTGAAAGCTGATTTGCACCAAAAATGAGCTGCACCACTGTAAATTGAGAATTTTTCAAAAGTCTAATATCTCTGGGCTTATATAGTTCAGGTTAGATATGTATAGCTAGTAATCAAATAATACAACGGGGGAAACTATTTTCGAAATGGTTTATTGCTACAAAACAAAGATAAGGCATAAATAATAATAAATAAAAGTGTGATAATTTATATTTTTACATTCTCAAATAATTGATTTAATATGCACATAAAAATCAAAGAATCAATTGGATTATATGAGTATTAATTTAATTTGACTGTTCAGTATGAATTAATAATAATTAGTAAATTAATGTATAAACAAATCATCCATATAAGATTGGTTTCCCAAATTTTAATTTTACTAGAGATAAAGTTCAATATTTTAATGCTAATGATGGATATCAACACATCAGTGATGAAAGTATTATTATAAACACATTTCTATCTCAATTAAGGCAGATTGGATATTTTTAAACGAATCCTTTATGGATGCTTTATTTTTCTAGAATTGTTAAAAAATGACATGGTAAATTCGCCGTTTTCAGAAGCATTGTTTCATAATCATTATATGACAATTTTGAATGAGAAAAAGTTCATGTTGAGATTCGTTTGATTTTTTTTTACCAGGATGCTTTTAAATTTGCACTCGTCACAGTCGCATCATCTTTAAATCAGCTCAAATAATCGGACAGTTGTCTTGAATAATTATATCAACATAAAATTGTTTTTATTGTCAAAATTGCAGGGTTTTATTTCAATTCTGAATTCATTGACATATTGATGAGCACTACTTATTAATCTGTCCGTGCCATAAGTCGAGAAATTGATTCACATAGTTACTTCACAATTCACATGTTTTTTAGATGTATTTTGATGCAAAATGGACCCAATGATTTGAGGGAATACCTACTAATCATCGCCGTAAAATCTGACATGATAAATCTTCACACTGTAAAAATCAATATGCTACATCTTCGAGTAAAAATTGAGATATACTTTTTTCAGTATTAAGATTATGTTAACATTCAAGAGTGCTTAAAAATCTCTTTGTTTCTTTGGATTTTGATAAAAAAGGGAATATGAAAAACTATCAAACGGGTATTGTATTTTCTGATACCCAGTTTCACAGATAATTGAAGGTCACTGCATCTTTATCATTTTAGGATACAATCAACATATTAAGCAATATTCAAGATCCGCTTAAAAATATTACGACATATATAAATTTCTTAGCACACTTTGTGCGGGCGGAGTCGTTCTATCCATACATCTGACGGATATAGGCCAGATGGGTAGTTCTTCCTTTCTGATTAACTATACTTAAGCAGTGGTAAATTGATGTGCTTAAATTTTTATTGGAATATTATGCACACAACAATTTCTTTAAAAATGTCTAAACTACACTTGAAATACTGCAAGATAAGTGATATCATTCATATGTTCAATCAATGAGTTGGCACAATAGTATCTATGCGACTTGCACTCTGATAATCATTCATAGGGGAGATGAATCTATTCTTATTAAATGATTCTATAGACACATTAATTTATCACATGTTTCATAATCAGCTGTAACAAATAAATCACAATATCTGCAATTTTGAAGTATACTTCAAAGATTTTAAATAAAAGTTTAAAGTGATATAAATAATTAGACCGATCTTGATATAAGTCATACATTTTTTTCTTAAAAAGTATTAACTACTCATGGAGATAATGTCATTGTTGTCTCCAGTATTCGATTGATCTTGTGCATCATTACCCGCCCAAAATGTGTTAAGTTTTGCGATGAGTTTAAAACTTGGCATTAAAATTATCTATCTTTTAGATTATCATTTATTTATGGTACTATAAAACACAATAAAAGAATACATTTAGAGATTAATATAATATCATCAAGCAGGCATTTGTCACATATATACACAGCATCTGAAAATATTAAATTTTCTGATATTATAACAAAATTAGGCATGTTACTGGCACATATTATAATATGTCCATTCAAATTTTGATATCAATTATAATATGAAGACATTTTGCAATCAAAACCTAACATTGAAAAAGGTGATTATTATACTTCCAGTAAAAAATAAAATAGTTTAAATTCGATTTGGAAACGTGGAGTAAATTATTTCTGTGTTAATCAAAAGTCAAAAAAGTAAATTATTGAAATATTTACAAGGAAAAGTCTATTTATCGTTTCTGAAGGATTCATGCCGGAATGCAATAGATGAGAATATATGAAAAGAATTGTTTCATTTTCTCAGAAGAATGCCATGTAATATTGTCACCATACTGAGTAAAATTCAATTTATTATATGCAATTATTTTAAATAAAATATTATATAATAGTTGGATGTTTTTAAAATGGTAACAATGTCATATAACACCCTCTTCCTAAGGATGGTAGGAAACGCATATCCATGCAATTCAGAAGTTACAATTATTGTGTTGACAAGGAATGCCATCTGTAAAGATATAGTAACATCACTTTACACTTCTCAGTATTATTGCACTAATAGTTTAATAGATAAAAAGTAAACTTTCACACTATATACAGAATTAAATCATGTGAAAAGTGCTTTTTTTCATTGTTGATCCGACACCCAACAAATTGAGGTCAGCTACATTATCAAAATGAACAGTAGTACATGTATAATTACTGTAACTATATCACTATTACCAGGGGTGGCTCGTCTTTAAGGGCAACCGGGGCACTGCCCCACACACATTTCTTCTGGTAAAAAAATAGTTAACTGAAATATTTTTGAAAAGTCTTTTTATTATTGGTATAATTATATATATTTTTAATTTTTCGGAATATTATTTGCAATAATAATGATTGATAAATATTTGAAAAAAAAACCATATTAACTTATTGCTGGTAACTATTATATATGCGCACGAAGTACGAAATACGTTGCACCCATACAACCAAGCGATGTGCGACCTAAATAGATGGAATATGCAAACACAACCGATTTGTATGTGTTTGGGGTCAGTGGATGTTGGGTCACCTAGTGGAGCTAAAGATAAAAGTTCCATATTACTGTTTACAAAAGGTCGCATTTCGTTTGCTGCATAAATGTCTGTTTGGGGAAGAATACGCCTGCCCCATTGGTAATATTCATAGCATGAAGGACAGAGGGGCGGAATATTTGTATAAGTAAAAAGTTTGTAATGGGTGACATTAATTTTTTTGTTTTTGATGTTCATGTATTATATTAACAAAAACGATTTCCATTTGATTTTGTGAAAAATCCATATTTTTTTAATAAGATTTTTGGTTATTTCATTTTTATTTGTATTTTTTTTTATATTTGATTTTGTGAAAAATACATGTTTTTTTTTATTATGATAGTTTTTTTAATGATCATTTGTAAATAAAAATTATTTATTATTATGTTTCTTAGTATTTTCTCGGTTCGACCTCACTGTACTAAAAATATAGTTAGTTTAAAAAAAAAAAAGGGTGCAAACTTCAGCCTTATCATGCCCCACCTGTTTTTAAAGTCACGAGCCGCCCCTGACTATTACTGGTTTCAAATGATAAAGATTTAAAATTTAGAATGATTTTTTCCTCCACATAATGAGCAATTCAATTTAATTTATCCTTTATGGTTCCTTAGATTGGTATCTATGAATATATTGAAAATATCTCTTTAATCTATGCCGCTTATTAAATTAGATACCTAGTCGGATTGTACATCAATAGATTACCTTGCAGTTATATGGCATTAAAATAATTTGCTAGCCATAATTTGTTCCATAATAGAGAATTTGCATTGGTATATAATTCAATATATTATATTTACAGCAAATAAAAGATATCATATACGTATATATATATATATATTATTAATTTGCCTTTCTAGTTGTCAGTAATGATAACATGCACATCAAGAATGCTGTATATGAGCAATCTAGTTGTCTTTGACAACAACAAACTGTTGGATTTTCAACTACTGATAAAAATGAAATTTTACAAAATACTACTGATATAAATAACAACTAAATTGAGATCAGTAAATATATTTTAGTATGACCAAAATAACATTATTTACTCAGCAATTACTTAAATATTGGAGATACTATAATCAATCAAGAATACTGGTAACATTTTTATATTGCTTCAATATTGTAATAAAAAAAATATTATACATATTTTGTAACACGTTACATCTTATTGGCATATATATCATCAATTAAGGAAGGATTCACACGATATATTATAAAAAATAATATCTCTAATTTCTTAAGTTTATTAGAAATAACATATCTATATTTAAAAAAATGTGAAAATCTATTTCTTTTTGATGTTGGGTTTTACCATATTTTTTAAGTATTGGAGTATTTATTAAAGACAAAGGAATACAATATTAATGAAACCCGTTTCTGAAGAAAGAACCACATTTTTTTTCAAAATTAAAAAAAATATACATGTAATCCCGTCATTAAAAATAGAACTAATGTCTGAGCACATATCCAAAATCAAATGCATCTTTAGATTACGGGAATAAGGGCATTCGGATTCATCGGACAGAATTCTTCTAGCTAGATCACGGTAGAAGAGAAAAACGAAATTTTAATTTAAAATAGATGAAAAAAAAGGTCCAACAATCTACAGAAAGAATGACAAAAGCAGCCATCTATAAACTTTACAGGTTGGATGTTTCATTTGAATATACGTTTACATTTATTGTGTAAAATGTTACTAAATTTCTCACTGAAACATGGAAATATATCCTTAATGTTGAAGTGTTTCATTAATCTCATTTTACTTACATGGATCAATTCCTTTTTACAGCAATGGGTTTATCAATGTGAATAAAAAAATATGTTGCAATGGAAAAACATGTCCATGTATAATAAAAATTATGTTGGCGGGATTTTAAAATTATCATAATAATTAATACAGTATTAGATGACTAATATTTAAAAACCACTTACATGCATAGCGAATAATCATTTATTTACAAAAAATTATGAAATTCGTTGGCGATTTACAAGTCCGCGACGACATTATCCAGGCATTATTTTATTTTGTACTTTTTTAGTTGAGAATTTTTTTTTGGTTTATCAAAGGTAAATTGGGAATAATCAAATTTTCAACACAAATATTAAAATTATTAACACACAGTTCATGGAGCAGTCATATGATTTTATGACAGGTTTATAGAATCATTTTATAAACTGATTATAAATTGTTAACATTGACTAGGCCAGGGGTCGGCAAAAGAGCCAAATCCAAGTAGCACAATGTTTTTAGAATTATTTTAAAAGCCATAAAATAAGCATAGAAGAGCAAAAAAAATCAATAAAAAATACCATCAATTCTCGAAAAAAAGCTGCGCGTGCATACCCCAAGAGTCCCGGCTTGCCGACCCCTGGACCATATGAATGAACAATTGTTGATTTTTACAATTCGCCTTGGTAGCTGCTAGTAAAATTTAGAAAAATGAACAGGTGATAGCAATTTTTGAATATTTTAGTGGCATCCTTGCGCTTCACTTAAGGAATGGCCATGTCAGATAAAAAAAAGATTTTTTACAATACCTAAAAAACCTTTTGTGCATTATATTTATAACATGTTGAAATATGTAACTAATCACACTTATCCTTGAATATCATTTCAGTATAGCCACATTTCATAGAATAAGATTCTCAAACTATACCTCATGTTTTACCAAATTATACCAACATTGCAAACTGTTTCAATACAAAATTCCCATTGATACAAACACCCTTAATTAGAAATTCGCCATATTTTTTTTGCTGTTTTTAAGCGCCTCACAAATATTTTCATACAAAATCTTACCTACAAGTTGAAATTATTTTTGCCCCAGTACGGGGTTTTCTATCTTAATTATGAAACTAAGTGAGACTGGCAGTGTTGAGAATAATGCTGCTAAAATTTTTGATTGGCATTTTCCAACTACTATTATTTGTTATAATTTAAAAATATATTAACATTTGGAATATCTAAGCAAATGTATTTAAATATTTTCTTTTGTGTTTTTCTTAAAACGTTGGCAATGTCACATATCACCCTCATTTTGAGGACAGCAGTTATAACTTTCATAAATCAAAACATAATAAAAACATTATTGTGTCAAATTTTAGTTATATTTTTGATTTCATTATTATTGCTGCTAACTCGCAGTGGAAAACCATTGTAAGACTAGGTTTAAGGTTTTTCATATATTTTGTAACATAAAATATTGATTTTTTTCTGAATTTTAACCTAATGACATTTAATTTAACTTTGGGTTACTTATTTTGCTTCATGAGTGTAATTACATTGAATTATTTTCTAACCACTTCATATAATTATATAAATGAATGAAATAAAATTTGATTCAAAACTACATACCTGTAAATAAACAGTATAAATAAAGGTTTCATAATAATTATTATCTTCTTAAAAGCATCATTGAAATAATTAAAACAAAAGAGTACTGATGCGCAATGATGTAAACCCACTGCAAGCAGCGAGGCACTGTTTGGTTTTTGTCAACTATATGAAAGAGGTACATTTACGAAGTCACTTCATTGATGCAAGTCTCCATTATTACGCATGTCCATTACGGAGGATCCAAAGTGGAAGCTAAGCCCCTCAATCTGTCAAGGCCTGACAGCAATTCTCTGAAATACAAAAGCAACATTTAAACATACATTTATTTAATATATGAGGGCTTTGGAAACAAAAGCGACTGCTTTTATAATCCTAAGTGTTGGCAAATCAAAAAGAAAACATTGTATATCTTTTATAAAAGAAGAATTTCTAAAAAAATTAAATTTGAATGATCCTATTATTATTATCTTAGTTTTTCATATTATAATTTACATGGTTTTTTGAAATATATCCATTTTCATAAAAAAAAACCACTTTTTTCCCACTATACATGACTGCCGTTGTTGTAAAAAAACACTAAGGCATGTTTTCAGCACGTTCTCCAATCACTGTGTGGATTGCCATATTGAAAATTGGAAAATATAGCGCACTGATATGTCTGCCGAACGACTGTCGCTTTTTTTACAAACTCTCTTTCATTTGTTCAAAAATTAAAATATTAGAGCCTTATTTCTTTTAAATTGATTTTATACAGAGATAGTGAACATTTGATTAAAACCTCCGTGTCAAATTAATCTCACTCAGATGAAATATACAGGCACTTTTCATTGAATGTAGGCACATAATAAACTATAATAATCTGATCACCTTAGCGATGCATCAGCGGTATTTGTTGCCAAGACTAGAGCCCTTGCCGCTCCTTTCCGACCTTCCCTCATCTCCTCCAAGTCTGCTTGAGCCAGCAATAAGTCCTCCTGTTGAAATAAAATTTGAATTAATTTCTATGATTGCATACTAGAAGTAATTTTTATAATACATAAAAAAATATTGATGAAGAGTAAGAACACTTAGTAATTCTTCAGTTAATAAATGTTCTCGATTAAACATTTACCTTATAAGACATTTATTTAAATGTCTTCAGATATATTTGAATCTTTGTGACGACAACAAATCATCATATTTTTTTACCTCCATACATTGCAGAGGTTTATATGCTTAATTTGCGTCTTGGAGTGCAATCTAACCTTTTTCATCAGGAAAAATATTTAACTATTTTCACTTACCTTCAATTGGCTGATTTGCGATTTTAGTTTGGCTACATTATTTTCATCGGAACTGCTGCGTTTCTGAAAATGAAATAAACAGTTACAGTCTAACAAAATATATAAACACTTAACAAATATTAAAATGGGAGTTAAATTAAGTGTACCAAATTCAGTGAGAAGCAAAATATACAGATAATTCATGATTATGTAAATTAGGTGTCTGTTTGATTTTAGGTGTTTCTACTACAAATATGTACAAATTTTGAAGTAGAAAATGTCTATTCAGGAGTGAAGGTATATATA
>JAGVSQ010013441.1:0-11110 GCA_022683975.1 Rhyacophila evoluta
TGGCGATCGTCTACGTAGAGCGCACATGTGTGCTTAGGGCGATCTACGGGTTAACGCTCCAAAAATACTAAAACTACTGTTTTCATATAACGAGGTTTATGCTACAATGTACTATTGATAAAATATAGGAATCCCCACATTTAATAATTAAATATGTAGTAATAAACTGTATTGCCATCTCCATCACTAATTTTTTTTAACAAAACAGGGCTAAAATAACCTAGGAGAAATCAGTATCGCATCAATACACGATAATCAAAATATAACACAATTTCCAACAAAAAGAATTCGTACAAAGCGTAATACATTAATTGTGTTGTATAGAAGACTGAATTTATGTATGCATAAATTATGACTGTGAGAACCGCGACCCTCAACTACACTTACATGAATAGCACATTATGGATTTATATTTATAAAGGTAATATAATTCACCTACTAAAACAAAAACACTATATTATTAATTAATGAATTACAAATATACCAACAAAACCAATATTTGAGATATGACTTTATAATTATAATATATATTAATAATTAGTCATAACGATAAAATAATAATATAAAAAGCTATTCTCAAACCATTAAAAACTTAATGGCTGACTTGATTTTTATACATATATAGTTTATAGTTTGCTCAATAATTTTATTCGAAATAACTATGGAATCACCAATTTTCTACATGTATATACAGATAATTACAATAACAGTAAAAAAAACCCTTAACCAGAACTTTTTAAAATGTATTTTTTTAGATTTCGTTTCCGTAATAATTGCCTGCACTAACTTATTTACGTTCTACATATACAGGTACTAAATAGGTGGAGAATTGTGATTTGACATATTACTATACAACTTCAAGTGTCAATCGAAATACAAATAGATTATAGAGATAATAATAATTGCAATCGTGAAATTTAAATATTAATAATAGCCAATGGTTAGTGTGGAATTACTCGTTTTATTTGACAAGAATAAGTAGTATAAAATGGTATTGTTATATATCTAATTATTAATTGAATTATCGAATAAAAAAAAAATCCTATTTAAGAAAAGAATATACTCTCACTTGGTTTTATTGACTTGAAAATAATTCGCGTAATATCTTTGTTACCAGTGAAAGCGTAAAATTATATCGTTCGATTCAGAATAATTATAGTACGATACCTTTTCTTACGAAATTAAATCGAGCTGACACTTCACTCACACACTACAATGTCCATATAAGTTGCCAGCTGTAAGACAAGACAAGACATTTATCACTACTCTATGGTCAGAAAATGGCGAAGCTACCAAACTAAAAAAAAAAATATTGCTAGTTACAAATAAATAAAAAAATACTCTTCCTTGTTTGTTTTGTACATGTACGTACTCTGCACCAGTTTTACAAAACTAAAAAAATATTTGTTTAAAATATCAATCTTCGAACACGGTCATTTATCAGTTATAGTTATACATTTTGTTATTTCAATACAGCATTATAATCTAACTAAAATTTATTGTACTTTTTATTTAAAATGTTTAATCTATTTTTTATTGACTTTATGTTAAAACTATACAAGAAATATTTCTGACAGTGAATGTTAATCACTATATTTATGTTTTTAAGGAGGATACTACATAATATATTATGTCATATAGTATCTTTGTATCTAATAAAATCTCTATTGTCTGAAATTCAATTGTTGATAACAGTGAGATCAAATAAGTTAAAAAATTTCTGCAAAGATAAATTACTAAATATATTTTTTAAGCCATGTAACAGTTCGAAAGTAGAGCATTTTAATTTACAAAGAATGGAGAAGTCGGCTCTGAAACTGGAGTATATGGATCTTTGCGACGTGAAGATGTCTTGATAGATTTTTTTTTACGAGAGTTGGTAATCAGACAACTGCTCAACCCAATGAATGAATTTTCGGATTTAAAAAAATAATCTGACTGATGCGAGAATTGAGCCCACATTTCCTGGATTCTAGGCGCACATGCTAACCTTTATGCCACAAATGAGAAATAATATAAAAAAACACAATTCAACGACTGAGCCAAAATTCATTATACAATCAGCGATTGTATTTTTTCACATTAGCATACTAATAAAACAATATTTTTATTGCAAGGTTTTTATTTTAATTCTATTATTTATTTTATATAATGAATCTATAAACAATTAATATAAATTATCATTATATTATTCTTCAACTTCCCACGGTTTTTCAGGTCTTGTACGATCCCATGGCCTTGCCACGCAGTATCTTTCAGATTCCTCTAGTGATATTCCACCATCTCGAATATTATTAAGCAATTTATCTACTTTGCCTCCTGGATGTGTTTGAATATTACACAGCATTTCGGTAATTCCAAATTTCAGACATCTCTGAGCCAAAACTGTGCCAATATTCATGTAAGCTGCGGTGTCTGTGAATCGATAAAGTTGCTTTTTGATTGCCCATTCTGTGGTACTGGCTTCTACAACGGGCCCATTGGTATTATGAATAACTCGAGCAGTAACATGACGCTTTGTTCTTTCTATTTCAAGCCTAAAAAATATGTCAGATATACTTAGTTGTGATGTAGTATGTACTATAGTAAAATAACCGTTAAAACCTTAAATCAATTTATTAATAAATATTTTTTTGTGACTCCAAAATTCGGCCGTAATGTCATCGTAAGACTTACTGTCCCCTAGAATCCTAGATAATTCCATAAAGATTCACTTTTATGTGCTGCAGTAGAAGTGGTTATTATTTTATGATGTTCAATTTAAATAAGCTACAAATACCAACCTCTACTATCGTCTATTAAAATATACGTGCAAAAACAAGTTCTTACTTATGCCAAAAATGTCGACCAGGTTTATCTAAAGAAAAGCCTAGCGGTTTCATGGCAATCCGCATTTTCTCCAAATTCCGTGGATTCCTGTTGGATAACATAAGTGAAATTTCATTTTGACAACTTTCTGTTGATGCATTTGATCTTGCAGTTTTATATGTGAGTGAACTCTGGCGTAAAAGATGCCTTCTTAACATCATAGACAGATGGGTTCTTAAGATGATTAACAAATTTGGAGGTTACAATCAAACGTCAAAATTTTATTATGTATTCAATGCTGCCAGTATTGTTACTTACTCAAAGTGTCTGGTACCTACTATCATTTGATTATTATCGATTTGAAAATAAAGTCACATTGGAGTCTGTGAAAATTTCACAAAACTTCAAAATCTAATGGTAGACGTTTGTTTAGAGTTTTGTAAGCTACGAATGATTTTTTTTCAAAAATGTAACACATCTATAATTTAAGGCAAAATTAATTTCACGGTGGCACGCTTATTATCATCCATTATAAAACCATTTGATGAAATAATACAAGGGCGAATATAGAATATGTTTTTTTTTTTTTTTTTGTAAGCCTTGCCTAATATAACCTAACTAATGTTTTTTTAAAGTTTTGTTTAGGCCTCATCCATATTATTTGGCCAAATTTAATTTCTTGTTTGTGTAATACTTGGATAACGCCAGTTGGTATGGTTAGTTCGGGAGTATCAATACTTTTAAGCATCCCTATCGTATACAACTGTCAGACAATGGTCCTGTGATGTTATCTACCTGCGGTGATTTTATGAATGTATTAATTTTTGACACAATGATGGCATCTACAAACGGACACGAATTAAGTGATAAAGACTATATAATAATGAGAGCCAGAGAATGTCAAAATAAAGACGCTACTGCTGCGAAGGCATGGATGCTTACTGCTAAAACGTTGTATCCTACAAATTTCAGTGTCCAATTTGAGGCGTACATGATGGAAAAACGGGCCGGCCATGTTCAGGAGTCTGCAGATTGCTTTAGTGTGTTAATCAATAACTCCCCACAGATCCATACCCAATTGTGGCCTGAAATAGAAGCTATAACGGCATCTTTAAAGGATAGCGATAATAGTAGTTTCCTAGCTCAAATGTTTCAATTGATACCAGCAGAGGTGCAACATAAAATATTATTGGAAAGTGCTGATCATAGTGAAGATACTATGGAGCATTGTCGACTTCTGCTTATTCTGTTAAAAAGATTCCCTCAAGCTGTTGCGACTCACGGAAATCGCTTAGTCGATACATTATTGAGTGCTGAAAAACACAGCCCAGATAACTGCTATGCTAGGTTATTGATTGTTGAAACTTTACCATTATTGGACACACCACAATCACCTAGGTTGTTAGTTCGATTGCTTGTGAAAGCAATAGATTTCTACAACACTTACCTCTATGAAGAAAAAGAGAATGATATTATTGAACCATGGGCCAAACTTTTTGATATTTTGGAATTGACTGGAAGACAATTGGGTTGGGACAACTATCTCATAACATATTCAAATAGTTTAAGTAAAGATAGTTATTTTAATAAACTATTCCCGTTAAGATCTGCTGAAGATTGCAGACAAGTGATTTATTGCGGCACAATACATTTGTTACATGCTTTACATGAACACAATACAAATAGAGGAAATCTTATTTTGCTGGAAGCATTTTCTGACCCAGATATACCACTATCGAAAAGACGCAAGGGTGAAGCAGAAATAACCGGAAGTGCTTCTAGTATATTTTTAGTGGCTGCAAACTGTTGGGAACTTTTACACTCAAACGAAATATTGAAAAGAGAGTTTGGAAAATTGTCTAATCAGTTGCAAGTTAAACCGTGGCTTGGAAAATTTATGCAGGAAATGGCTCTATATAAAGGACGATTTGACGAAGCCATGCCTGCATCTAGCGAAGTTGGTCTCCCTGCCAGTCTTATGAGGGCTTGCGTGACATATTGTCAGAGTCAATATCCTCTTTGCTTGGAACATGCATTAGTTGCTTTGACCCAAATGCCAATAGCAGAAGGTCACTTAGATCCACAGTTAATCGTTGGTGGTTCTCATAGACATGTTCATTTCCTGCCATTAACCAAGTACGGTATTATTCATTATTGCTCAAAACTAATGCTGCATGCGATAAAAGCTGTTGGAAAAATTACTGATGTAGCAGCCGGTAATATGATCGTACTTTTACAGCTAGATTGGCCAAAAGAAGCAGCGTTATTGGTGCGACTTCTGGATGCAATCCGTCAAAGAGGTGTTTTTAATTATTCTCTGTTCCAAACTTATATTATTAATATTGATATATTAGAAGAACTTATGTATTTATGGAGTGAGCAAGGTGGAGGTATAATACTTGATATACTGCCTAATCAACAGCAACATTTAGGGCAAAGAAGAATCGGAACTCGAGGAGCAGATAAAGGTGTTAAAGAAGACATCAAACAGGCCATGAGAGCTCAAGTTGCCAGATGTAATGAGCCTATTATTCATCTCATTACTCAGTTTATTACTAAAGAAAGAATGCATTTGCTAAAAAGTTTTATGTCCCAATAATATATTTTACATTTTTTCTTAATTGTGTACTTGTATTTTAATTCAAGAGTTCCTTTCCTATGCTATAAATTCAGTTGACGTATGCGTAGGTAGTTCACATGTGTAATGAGTGTTGCACCTCATAATTCATCCTCATTCTTGCTTCATTTGTCCTGCAGATGTATTGCTTGATTATTATGCAAGGATATTTATTATAGAGTGTGATCAGTGATTCATGATTATCATTTACACTAACAAAAATTTGATGTATTGCATATTATATTTATATTTTAAAAGACCCCTTAAATTTTAAATAAAAATATAATGACTGAAAGAAATTTGACAAATGTGGACTAGTATGACAGCAATCTCGATTTTGGAATAAACAGTGATCAAACAGACACAGAAGGTATTGCTAAGAAGATTTAGAAGAAACGGATTCAGAATTGAAGTTCAGTGAGGACGAAAACGTAAAAGAATTGCTTGCATTCATCAGAGCAGGGTTTCCCAAACCTTTTCGGCAATGGATCACTTTGCAAACCTGAGAATTTTGACGGAACACTTACCTTATATTTTAGGTTGGATTATATATAAAGTATATAATGAAAACACATTTGTCTAATAATTATTTTTAAACATACATCTAAAAATATAAATAAATAAAGCACTCAATGACTTTGATGATTTGAGTTCTTCAATTGCACGTCTTCTTGGTATCAGGCACAATATTGGTAAGTTGCATTCTCATATCTGCTGTGGCAACGACCCTACTCCTGCACTTTGACTTTGTTGCAGTATACTAAGAAAATCCTGCATCCCCTTAATAATTAACCGTTCTGTCAATCTTTGTAACTGTCGTTAAACTAACAAGACTTGTCAGCTGATTAGATAAAAACAATATAACCAATCTCTTTCATGCGTCACAGTGTGAAAAAAGATGGTCTTTCGCCTATACCTAGATATTGACGTCATAAATATAATTGGAGATTGATCAGTATCATCAGAGAAACATCAATATGAAGTAGAAGATCTTTAAGTGAATTACGGTGTATAAAACCTTTCCAAATTGTCGCGGAATATCTATTCAGGTGTGGCGGAACACTGTTGTTCCACATACCATAGTTTGGGAAACCCTGCATTAGAGTAATGCTTGCATCTAAGACTTTTTAGCCAGCCATTTTTCACAGCAGCCATGTTTTTCATGTGACTTCACGATAGAATTAAACATATAAAATAATGAAATTTAAGTGGCATACATATTGCAAACACATTTCAACTGTACTTATTTGAGAGATAGGTATTGATAATAATGACAGCACAAAATACAAATAATAGTGGATAAACATTTTATTTAAAAAAATACTTCGACAGGTCATTTTCATATTATATTCAAGATTGAGGAATGCTATTGATGTATGTTTTGATTTTTTTTTCGTTTTATAAAAATAAAATCATAATCTAAAAAAAACATGTTTAGGAAAACTCGTACATTCCTACAGCCAACAATAGATTCCTACGAGTGAAATGTAATGCTATAATAGGTGAACTCTTGGTTGCATATGATCTCATTAAATAGCGATCTCCGGTTTTGACATCAGGATTATGTGAACCATTATTTTCCTCATTAGTTATCTCCTCTGTTAACAACGTGAAATCCCACAACTTCAGTGCACAGTCGAGGGACCCTGGAAGATAATTATGGCTGTGTATTTAGTTACAGATTTATAGTTTAATTAATGAAAATCAACTCAAATTTTTTTATATAATGTAAAGAAATGAATGTGTAGAAGTGTATATGAAACAAACAAAATTCTCAAATTTAATTAAGAAACAAACATCAGAAAATTCCTGCATATCATATTTTCATTCATATTTTGATTTGAAAAATGCATGTAAGTTTCTAAGTAACTATAAATAATGTAAATGGATAATTTTGTACATGTACAGAATTGTAAGACACATTCAAGTAACAAACTTAACAGGATAAGGAAATCCTGAGGGGTAAGCGTGCACTTTCAATGGGCGGTACTTCCAAGTTTAAATCCCACAGCTGCAGGATTTCTAAAAATCTA
This sequence comes from Rhyacophila evoluta, assembly GCA_022683975.1. Taxonomy (NCBI): domain Eukaryota; kingdom Metazoa; phylum Arthropoda; class Insecta; order Trichoptera; family Rhyacophilidae; genus Rhyacophila; species Rhyacophila evoluta. The sequence goes on from JAGVSQ010013441.1 coordinate 7,459, forward strand.
AAGGAATGGATGCCCAATGCATTGAGCAATAGGCTTACAACAAATTCTCATAAAAAAAGTTTTGACAATGCAAAGATCAGTACACCATATATAGAGAGTCATCTTCACACTGTATAAAAATAAAACAATTATAAAACCTCTGCCTTATATTGTGAAACTAGATAGCTACATCCATCTTATATCATGGCGATTTCAAATTGGTATGAGATGGAAAACGAATTACCTGAAGCAAGAATGGTGCCATCTCTACTAAATGCCAGAGCATGTAACGGCGCTGTGTGTGTTGAAAATTCTGCTACAAGATGTCCTTGTGAAATATCCCAAATGAGGATCTGACCACCACCACTACCTGATGCTAAATATCTTCCACAGCTGGAGAAGGACACCACATTGATGATTGACTGAAAAAATAATAATTTGAAATAGTATACACAAATTTTATTGGTACTACACAAAGTTAAGGAGAATATTACAAGAGAATTTATTTTTTCTATAAGTAAAAATAATGCTACTGAATATTGACTAAGATTACGGTATTTATATTATTATATGTTTCAGTTTTATTTTAACATTTCTCTCCACGATGTGAAGACTTATTTATTTTGAATGATTGTTTTTCGATCCGCCGAGCAAATCATAAACTGATTCAATAGTAAAAAAATACATACCTTATGACCAGTCATAATTCTGACTTGATTCCCAGTGACACAGTCCCATAATCTTACAGTTCTGTCACTTGACCCAGTGGCTATGTAGTTTGAATTGGGATGGAATTGAATACACTGAAAATATAAATGAATTGAAATCATCTATGTGTAATTATGATATAACTACCGATCTTTGGTTTAAAATGATAAACAAATGAGTATAATTTTATTTATTAACTGGATTTTTTCCTTTGTGGAACTTTACTGATTAAACACAACTACCTATATAATAAAATATTTTCTATTAATATTTACATCAACATCAGATAAATGACCGCTGAAAATTCGTAATGGTTGATGGTGGTCGGTGGCCCACAGACGAGCTGTTTTATCATGAGACGCAGTGGCAAAATAGTGTCCATGCGGTGAGAATCTTATATCCCATACAGGGTTCATATGTCCACGATAGCATACAACACACTTCCAAGCATGCAATGACCAGAGACGAACTGAAATAAACAATAATAATAATGAAATGACAAGACTTCAAAAAGTGTGTTTATGTTGGTTTTATTTCTGGAAAGTTTGACTTACTGGTAGTATCTTCGGAACATGATATCAATAGAGATTTATATGGATCGAAGGCAACGCGATACAGTGGTCCGGAATGTCCCAGTAAAGTTCTACTTGTTTCTCCCATTCGTTCATCCATCATGCGAACCAAAACATCAACTGAAAAAGAAAACTTATTTTATAAAATTGTAAGTAAATGGATTGAATAATAAAACAAATTTGAATTTTTTGTACATACCTGCTTCCCTATCAATATCAACCAACCTATCTACTGACTTCATAGCTCGAAGTTTGTTGGGAGTAAGTGACCATACCTAAAACAAGCGTTTAAAATGAAATGTATTCTAAAACTTGGAAATGTGAACTATCTCAGTTTATAAACTATCACTAGGATGCACGTGTACATATTCGTACGGAATTAATTATTACTCTATTTAAATATTAAGCATGTATTCCAAATAAAGGGTAACTATGGAGTTATATTTTGATAGTCACTCAACTATAATCTTTTAAATAATATGATTCCTATATTATTTATATATGATTTATCAAAAGACATAGATAATTATTGATATAGCCTTGAATATTATTTACAATTATATTTATTCTTATTAAACATTATTTCAATTATAACTATCTACAATCATTTTAAAATACCTTGATTGAGGAGTTATTAAATCCTACAGCAAGTAGACTTGAGTCTTCAGCAATATCTGCACATGTAACATTGTGGACAGAATTTAGCATGGTATAAAAACAGATAGACGGCAGACAGTCTGGACCCAAAGCAACTCTTTTTGACGCTTCTCTGAGAGCTTTACACTTTTCTACTTTGTCAGTTTCCTTCCTGAAAATTATATTTTCATAAATAAGTAAACATCAGCTCATAATTAATATGGTTTTACTTATTTTCTATATTCTTTTTAGTAGATCGGAATAGCCTAAGAAACTTTTAACATCTAGGAGTCAAAATTAAATATCTTCTAGTGGACACTCTAAAAGTACTGTTTGGAATAATCTGATAAGCTCATAGACCGTATAATCTCATATACAACAAAAATGCAAATGTAATGTCATCGATGAATCAGAGTCTATATGGTAGCTAAATATTATGCCCAACGTGTAATTAGTTGAACTATTTGTGCACATATGACTTATGATGGTGTTATAATGTGAAGACAATATATGTTGACCATATTTACCCCTTTAGGAAGCAAATATAGTCAATGAGGTATAACAGAAATCCTCTTACAAATCTGGCAACGGCATTCGATCTACAGGCGGAGCGTTGGGGTCTGATTTGGTTTTTTTGGAAAAAAGGGGATCCTTTTTACTTTTTTTTTTCTTTGGTTTGTCTGGAGCCTCTTCTCCTTCTTCATCTTCCTCGACAGGAACTGTGAGACTTTGAATATCTGGTTCTTTTAATAAGCCATAGTAAACTTTGGTACGGTTTTCTGAAAAAAAGAAGTTAATAATAAACCATTTTTTAAATCGAAACTATAATCTACGCCTGATATCTGGAAGAAGCTAGAATTATACTTGATACATTTATAACTTGACACAGTTACAAATATGAATAGTAATTATAAAAGTCTCCTCGGTAGCGTAAATGTTAGCATACGCGCCTAGTAATCCGGGGAATGCGAGTTCGATTCCCACATCTGTCAGATTTTTTAAAATCTAAAAATGCAGGATTGGATGCCCATTGGGTTGAGCAATTGTCTAGTAAACAATTCTTACTAAAAATAATCTGTCAAGACATCTTCACATTGTGGAGAGCTTCAATTTCAGAGTGGATATTTTCATACTGTGTAGATCCATATGCTCCACTTTGAGAGTAAACATGGTATGGTACGGTAATTATAATAAATAATAAACTGTAGATTCTCTTTTTATTACTCAATACTATCAGTAAAGATATATCAAGCATTTTTAAATATTGTATAAGATAATGTAATTTCATAAGATTTATCTTTCCTTAAGTGTATTATTCAAATAATGAAGTTTCTGCTGTATGCTGACACAAAAATCTTAAAATGAGAGTTTTAGAGAATAATTGAACTGAAAGGGTAACATGAGAATATATTTTTTTTGTGTTTAAAAAATTACTACAAAGATAATAAAATACCATGTTTAGTGCCTTCGCCCATCAATCCGCCTGCAGTTGCCAATACCTGACTCCTCGTTCTAGCTCCGCCTTCATATAGCTCAAGATGGAGACGGTTATTTACTATATTTGATATGACAGATGAGTTCTTCTGTTCATGTAAATATCTCTTCAGCAATGAAGACGTGTCACGAGATATTTGGATGACAAATTTATTTGATCTAAAACAATATGAATGTTCACATATAATGAAATATAAACATAAATAATATGCCGAAAGGCGAAACCCGGGTCGCTAGCAGTGATCTCACATATGGAAGTTTAC
>JAGVSQ010013442.1:0-11109 GCA_022683975.1 Rhyacophila evoluta
GACACTTCTGGCACTTATGAAGAGCGCCTCACGTTCATTACGCCACGGTATACGCTCGCATAACGAGTGTGGAGACGTGGCGGGTGGTGGAGGGGAAAGCAAGTATGGCAATAAGTATAGTTTTTTTCATGGTAAAGGATTAATCATTTTGCCTATATTCTTATGGCAAAAAATCGTAAATAAAAGTACAATGATCTATAACGAATTAAGGAAGAATACCAAACAAATATTTCCGCGCCCAAAGAGGACGTATTCCGATTTGGACTTATTCCAAAGCGGGCGTATACTGAGGTAGCACTGTATTTATATTCATTCCTGATAACGTAGACATAATATACGACCTTATTTGATATGGTTTGGCTTTTTTTCAATAAGAATGTCACCATGGTGAAAATATATCAAAAGTAGCCGAGAAGACACGAGTTAAGATCCCATGGCTGCCAAAGATTTAAAGAATAAAAGACGCAGGACTGGATACTCAACGGGTTAAGAAATTAACTGACAAAAATTGTTATGATACGCCTTTTTATTGTGGGTATACAAATAATATATTTCTGAAATATTCACACATTAGATATATATATAATATAATTTAATAGTTGGCATTGTGGTAGCCATGGTAAATGGGTGGTCTTTAAAAAATCATAAAGAAAACTGTAATAAATTCGTAAATAATAAGTGCAAACTATTTTTTTACCATATTCGCTCCGAAAATGGATAATATGGATCTACACAGAGTGAAATGATGTAGAAGGATCTCCCCAAGACATGTTTTGACAGAATATTTTTCATGAGATTGGTTGTCAGACAATTGCTCAACCCAATGGTCATCTAGTCCTGCATTATATCTATATAATTTTACTATATACATATCGATTGTGAAAAAGAAAAACGAACTCTTAATTTTTCATAATAGATTTTATCCAATAATTAGAATTTGTATAACTTGATACACGTTTTTTCAAAAGGATGTAAGCTGAAAATTCTAAATCAGTGTCTAAATTTTACTTTTAAGTTTGAAAATAAGATGATCTATGAAATTAGCGACCAAGAACAAGGACAACGCCATGATCAATTTTATTGTATTTTTAAAATAACTTATATACTTAATAATCAAATTCATATAACATTGGGTAAATAAATTACCTGTTTTATTTTTCGTGCACTCCAAGATGGTGCCTATGTAATGTTTTGACTTTGTCTCGAAATCATTAAATAAACCTTTTTTTGTCCCTTCTGTAAAATTTGTTCAATGTGGGTTACGTCCGATTTTCTTTCCGCAGTCGATATTCAAAATAAAAATCCGAATTCTTGTCTTGCAATATTTATGATTTGTAAAAACACAATAAGTTTAATTTATTTATTATTATTTATTCTTCACTTGTTGCTTTCGGTCTATGGAACTAAGCTATATGGTAACAATGTCCTACATTATCAATTTTATTATTATTCATGGTACTTGAAATCACATCCTTCAATACCAAGTGAATGACAAGCGTGCGTCTACCAACTTGACCATAAATGGGTGTATAAATTTATATGTGCGAATAATAATAAAAAAAATACTATTATTGGAAGACAATAAAAAGGATATCATTGATTAGTAATAGTCAACAGGATATCGGATAGTCCTGGAAGTCATTTAACTTTGTTTTGATTTCCTGGATAACCCAAAACCGGAATATTAATTGTCTAATTAATGACTACAGTGACGTTGTGGTATTTTTTATCCGCAGTATTAACATATTTCATGTTAGAAGTTACAAAGTACATTCCACTTTAAATCCGGTATCGGTTAGCGTGTGATGTTGAGAATAGTTTAGAGCTGAAGGCTGTTGATTGAAATTCCGTAACTGCCTACAAATCAACATGTTTTAATGTGTGTAATATGTCTCCCCGAAAGGTTAGCATGTACGTTTCGGAGCTCGAGATTGCGAATCCGATTCCTAAAACTGCAGCACTGGATGGCACTGCATAGAGGAGTTGGATGTTTGCGCCTAACAATCCGGATATTGCGGGTTCAATTCTCACATCTGCCAGAGAAATAGTCTGACAAACAATACCTGTGAAAAAATAATCTGCCACGACGTCTTCGCGTTGCGGATGTCCATATACTTCACTTTCGGAGTGGATATCTTCACACTGTGTAGATCTATATGCTTCACTGTAAGAACAAACATGGTGAGAAACAAAAGAGAAACAAATTTATCAATATATCTAATGACTGGCTAGATCGATCCTCGTAAAAACTGGTCTAACAGATATTTTTTTCATATTCTGGATATTCATATACTCAATATGCCTCGGTGTGAAGATACTATCTATTTATAATATTATGATATAACTTATAAGTGTAGCGAGTTACATCATATTACCCGAAAGTTATTTATTTTTCAAGAAGCAATCCACTCTTTAGGGTTGAAGAATAATGGAATTTGATGGAACTAGGCAGAAAATATAGGAATAGAAAAGTTCGCTTATGGAAGACGATGTCCACCCCGGATTATGGTAATAAGACGACGGCGAACATTTCTTCAAGTTAATGGAACAAAAATGTAAATATAATCACTTATAGACTGCGATGTTGGTAGCCGGATGAAGTAGAATCGGATCAACGAATTCTTCACGTTTGCAAGCCATACAGCATAAAGGAATGGAGGAGTTTACATGGGAGAGCCAAAGTATACTCCAGACTGGAAAAATATCACGACTGCTTTAGATTCATAGTAAACGATGCAGATCTAATTGCTTAGAATTTTAGGTCTCTTATCAATAATTATTAGTACCTCAACATGAATAAGGATTCAGTTAGAATAAAAATCATGCATACTCTAGTGCACGTCACTAAAGTTTTTGGAAAGTCGCTCCTGAAACACTTCTAGCACTATGAAAGGCGCATCACGTTATTTACGCCACGGTGCAGCCCGCGTAACGGATGTAGAAACGTGGTAGTTGGTAAAGGTAAAAGAAATATGCGTTAGAACGTGATATCTATTGCTGAAAGTTGTGGAAATAGGTCCTTGGTGTCTGTAATTATAACATAAGAATAAGACGTTTATATAAGAAAGTAAATGGAGAGAACGATGATGGTAGAAGACAAAAATTACGAAAAATAGATGCATTTCTGTTTTATTTTATATTTACTGTGAAGAGGGAATCTCTCCTGTAGGCACAACTATGGATAAAATATTTTCAAACTGGCTTAAATTTCTCTTTGCAAGTATAAATCATTTGCAAACTATTTTTGGCAACAGTCCGAAACGTATAACATATGAATTTCAAACGAGCACCACAGATGCTGCAAAAAAGGTAGAAAGAACTTCCAAAGTTGGATTACGTTCATTGTAATGGAGATGCGATTCGATCCGATAGAAAAGTTAGATTTTCTATAATACAAACCTGTTTTAAAAGTTAAATTAGTTTTCAATATTTTTGACAAATTTATAATGAACGGCTGTGAGAACCATCTCATGCATAAATACGATTACGTATGACTATTATAATTTATTAGGACTAGTGTGATGTGCAACCGCTCCTGTCATGACTCGGATTGCACCCCGACGAGTGAGTTTCAAATACCTTGGGATTCACATCCCAGGAGTTGGCAGCACCAATAAAGAGCTCGCTATCTGCCTTGCGATAGCTGGAGCCACATTTAACTCAATATGGGCTGTTTAGGTGGTGCAGCGGTGTTGTTTGGCGCATATATACTGCCGGTGTTGCTATACGGTAGCCAATCATAGCACCTGACAAAAACTTAGGCGGAACTAAAGGATGCTGAGGATGCAATACGGCTGGCGGGTGACGTATGCTCCATATAAGGAGTAGATATGGCAGAATAAGAAGTTTTTATTTGGAGGCTTTTATTAAGGTACATTTGGATCATAGCTGAATGGAAAAACACAGTATCTCGCTTTTCAAGACATTTAAAATTACTCTAGTTGATAAATTATTTATACAAACAATAAATGTATTGTATTTCTTTTTATACAGTTACTCTTTGTTTATACAGCACAAATATCCAAAACTAAGTTGGAATATATTATTATAATTATATGGCCAGTTGACACGAAAAAAATTCTAATGGAAAGTTTTCTGAAGCAATTAATATCATTTTTCAAGTGTAATTTTAAGCCATAAATATACGGAGATTTCAACACGAAAAGTTGTATCCCCAAATCGAACTTTTTGAGTAGTATAACCAAGAAATAAATGCCAAAATAATAAGTGTTACGCCGTGGGGTGGATAGTAGAGCGACCGCGTCAAAGCGACCCTGACAGAGATACAAAATAGCTATAAGTAAGTGAGTGAGCAAGCGAGTAAGTTCGGTAACGCGTCAGTCACAACAACTCGTTCTCTTGCTCACTCACATATTTATAGTTATCTTGCGTCTCTTTTTTCGTGGTTTTACCCCCGTCGCCCTGTCGCTGCGACATCTATCATGCCCGCGGCCTTATGCTGACAGATGACGATTAGTAGAGCAATGCCAAAACCCGCGGTAACGAGGGATCACGTGTTAACGCAAGTTTCCGCACTATAGCGGCACCGGATGCTAGAGTGTTAACTGAAATATACATAATACTAAAACTATTAGTAAAAACATCCACAGCCTCCATAACTATTTTTTAATATGATGCAATTATATCGAATCGCCGAGTGGAACATTTTCACTGTTATCAGATAACCTTGTATTAAATGCACACGGTTATAAAACATTACTTGATTACCGTAGATGAATTCAGTTATAATAATTCACGTCTAGTGTAATTCAAAAATAATTGGTGGGCCAATGTCGTCCACGAAGGCCGCATTTAATTAAATCATTTACAAAATAAACTAAGGAGCATCAACATTCAGAAATGATGTCAGTTGAACCAAAAACCAATGATGATTCCGGTGACATCACTGCCTGATGTAAATGGTGATGTTTGCATAATTATTTATGAACGTCAAGTCCGTTCGAACTAAAATGTTGATCGGTAATTGTGTTGTTCGAGTGTTTGAAATGTATTGTCCGATCATTGCCGTTATTTTTGCAACGTCGTTATGAATTATGAATCTGGAGATTTTGGACTCAGATCCCGTTGATTGGCTGAAAGTAAACGCATTAAATTCTCGATTAAACTTGGTACATTTGTATTTATTATCAAGCATATGTTTCATTTACTATACATATTATATTTGTGTTTCAGAATTCGCAGCGTCTTTCAATTGATTTCAAAAATGTGATAGTCGTGAGGACTGAAGAGGGAAAGAAAGCTCTGTCCGTTTAGAAAGTGGATCATATCGTCGCTATCAAGGAAAAACTCAATTAAATTTTTTCGTCATATTCTGCCATCATTATAAAACAACTATCTACGAAAAAAACCAAATTGCTGTTTATAATGTTGTATGTTATAACTGACTGTTTTTATATTCACCAACTACAGAGGACAAATTCATTTAAAACATATTTATCTCATGCATAAGGTTTTGTTAGTTAGCGAGTTTTTCTTTAATTGAATAACTTTATGGATGTCAATAGTATGAACATAATCACTTCAAACATGGAGTATATCGATCTTCGCACTGCAGACGTATTTTAACAGATTATTTTCACGCAGTCTTTTAAAAATATCGCATATATCGAGCGTGATGAACGTAATTGTTTTACCAAATAAGTCTTCATTTTTCATTCTATATATTTTTAACTTTTGCAGACTTAAACGCATGGCAACGTAAGATTTAGGTTATTTATATTTACTCCCGAGACATTCCCGTCGAATAAAGTAGATCGCTTCTTCTCGCTTCGTTACGCCTAATTAAGGCCAGGTGTAAAGACGGGGTTGATGTAGGATATATTTAGTAGATTTTCACAAGAATTACGAAACGAGAAAAAGATGGCACACGAAATACTTACACGTATAAGACAAAATTACGGACCAAATCAACAAATATTTTCCACTGCTTGAATCAGTGCAAGTCTTGGTGGGCGACAATTTGAGTTATATTTGTCGAGTCGGAACATTTAAAATTAATATATGAATAAATTCTGTGTTTATTTTACTATACGAATGCGATGACTTGGAATACAATAAACCTTCTGACAACAGATCATACATATGGTGGATTTATGGCTTGATTGGATAATTGGTGGTTTAAATGATTGAATGACTATTAAATAGTACTACACTCGTACAGTGGGCGGGTAATTAGTGTGTTTCAACACTTTGTGCGTTTCTAATACTCCATTAAATTTATATTACTCACACGCAATGAGAAGCAATTGGTCAATGTTTACTAAAGTTAATTTAACTTTAGATATGGTATAGTTTAGATGAAAAGCGTCACGGAATAATATCGCTCCTTCTTAACGATGAGTTATGAAATTGAATTAAGGAAAGCCATGGTTTTTTTAATACCATACTTCCTCCGGAAATGGAGCATATAGATCTACACAGTCTGAAGACTCCGAAAATGGAATATATCAATCACCGCAATGTGAAAACATGTTTCGACAGATTATTTTTTTACGACAATTTAATTTTTTGATTTTTTAAATCCGATAGACATGAGAATCGAGTATGCATTCCCCGGATTACGAGGCGTGCACACTAACTCAATTTCACTCAATGATAATTATTTTTCTTTTCCTTCCATGTTCGCTCTCTAAGTGGAGTATATGGACAGCACGTGTCGCCTACAAGAATCCCTGTTGCCCGCCAGTATTCTTACGTCTTTCCAGGTCATACCTGCATCCCGTAACTCCATCGAATACATTCTATAGATAGTATTTAGCGGCCTTCGGGGACGTCGACGAACAGTTGGCTTAAAGAATAAGCAGGTCTGGTTCAGACTTTCTTGAGGCATCCGCAATATGTAGCTGAGCCAAGGCCAGCGTCGCAGCTTCACTTTGTCAGTGATACGTGGCTGCCTAGTCCGTTCTCTTATCTTCTCATTTCGAACAAAGAATACTACCGTATGCCCAGAATCCGCCGCAGGCTCCTAACCTCAAAGCTCAGAATACGGTCGTTTTGGGCCTTTGTTGGGTGCCATGATGATAATATTCAAATATTTTTCACAATGCGATGAAAATCTAACGTTTCATCTTTTCGATACACGTAACCCTACCTACAGTCATTTCACGACGAAAGAGTCAAGAATGATTAAATATTTTTAGATGTATCCTTAGCATGAGTTATTGCCGGTGTCAGTGATGCTACGTAACTTTTAATGTGACAAACAGCTGCTTGATCCGTTTCATAATCATCGAGTCTCGTCAAACAAACCAGTCATGTGTAGTAATGGATTTTTTAATTTATTTTAGAACTCCTGAAGTGATTTTGTATTTCGATTTATTCAGTTAACTATAATGGAAGCTGCACAGTGTGAAAGTTAGTCAAAGCTCCGAGATAGCTTTTACTCCTAGAGGGTGGGATAATGTCAAATACGGATGTATCGTGTTTATCTCTTATTAATACGTGTTCAAGACTTCATGGTATAAATCGTTTTCACAATGAACCTCAGAATCTAGATTTGATTGGAGAAAGCCCTGTGATATAAATTAACACTTCGCCGACTCGAGAGACATTCTTGTATTATTGACACATTGCTTCCCTGCAGTTACCGCTGCGATAAATTACAATCGGTTCGTCATGGGCGTCCTTCAGAATGTGTTAAATCAAATTAAAATGCAAATAACACGTTGGTGGCTTCTTAAAAAATAAGATTATTACATCATATTATTTTGATAAAGGCGTTAAGTTAGAAAGAAGAAAATGACAAGGTATGCAGACTTATAGCGTAGAAAAAAATAGACAAGATAATGGGGTAGGCATGTTAAACGTACGACTCTCATTTATGTATGCCACTGAAAAGCGTGTTTTGTAATAAACAATAAATTAAACGAGAGAAAAAATAATTCAAATTAACCCATTGGAGGTTTTACGAACATTCATAACTATATGATTATTTAGAACTATATTCGGTGTGATATATGTATACAAAAACAAAACTAAGTATTATGTATTAACAAATAGGTAAACTAATGTAAATAGATGGGAATACGCAATATATTAAATCATTGAAATAACTAGTAGTAACTAATTTAGTAGTATAATGGATAATTAATAATTCTACGACAGAAAATGTAAATATATACTATATTGAACTAGTTTGATATTAGATACACCGAGGGTCTTGGAAACAAGCCACTCATTGTGAATAGGTCGAATAGTGCCAATGATATTACGTATTACCAATATAGATGATTTTTTCGTCAGTGTATCAAAATTCTTCTGGCTCTGGTATACGGATTAACCCGAAACGACGAACATTATATGCATCCATGCCTGCCCAGATCCCGTTTATTATTTGACCAATGATGAAGAGGGCACCGAGAGTGACATTATGGAAGAGCTTATCATTTAAACAAGGATAGCTGGAACAACCTTAAATTCCATGCGAAATATCTGGAACTCTAATCTATAAAAACTAAATGCCGCATGTGCAGTGGATGCATGCTGCAGTGCTCTAGTGTTGCGAAACATGGTACCCAACAAAGGCTCAAAGAAACTGTATACTAAACTTTTAGAACAGATGCATGCAGCAGATTCTGGGGATGCGGTGATATGACATCGTTCACAACAAGAAAATAAGAGATCAGACCATGTAGACACTAACTACTGAACAAGTGAAGATGCAACGCTATAACTGGATCAGCTACATATTGCAAATCCTCAAGAGAGAACGTCTGACTTGGCTATTCTTCAACTGGATAGTTTTCTTCTATCTACAGAATGTATTCCGTGGAGTTACGGGATGTAGGCATGACCTGGGAAGACGCAAGAATACTGACGGGCAGCAAGAATTTTTAGAGGCGGCAAGTTGTAAGTGGATATGAAAGAAGAAGACAAAACAATACGTATATCGTATATAAATAATGAAAATGTCGAAATACGAAACGCAGGACATAAATAATACTCCATATTATACACTTAATTTAATTTTATAATTTATATTGAGTGAAAAAATAGTTTAGAATATTGTGTCAATGACACAAATGGAATTTGAAGATGGGTGTTGTATTAAAAATCCTCCCCGTCGTGGTTAAAAATGCAAATATAACAAGTAAAATATAATATATCAATACTAATAATGGGTTTTAACATTCATTGTGTAAAATTATCGTGATTGTTTTACGCCTATGGTTTTATTTCTGGTGCATGGATGCATCGCTTATTGCAATAAGCCGGCACGAATTTGCAGCTAAGGCAATGAATAATTGATGAGATATTCATATCTAGAGCGATACTCAAAACCATAACAATATTATTAACGTCATGATCCACTTTATGTTCGCGCATTTTGAGTGCAAATTATAACCATTCAATATCCGTACCCATTGGGGATAAGTAAGAAAGTCTTGTTTCTGGCCAAGTAACGTCCATCAAGATTTTTGTCGTTAAACGACTCTAAATGGGGTTACATATATATATATATATGAAACGCCATCCCGGTAGAGTATAGTTATCGTGCACGCCTAGCATTCCGAAAAATACGGGATCGATTCCCACATCTATCAGACTTTTCACAGTTGAAAAATGCAGGACTGGATGCCCATTGGGTTGAGCAGTTGTATGATAAACAATTATTGTAAAAAATAATCTGTAAAGACATTGCAGAGATACATATACTCTACTTTCGGAGTGGATATCTTCATTCTGTGTAGATCCATATCCTCCACTTTGGGAGCGAACATGGGATAGGTAAGTAAGTATTGGTAGCGTTCTTTATGATTTCTAGTCAGCTGATTGCAGCAACAATGTTTCCTGAAATTTTTTTAGCATTAACTGAACGAGTGAGGAAATATAGAGAGTGGATGCGAGCATTGAAAGAGAAACATGCTGACTATAATGCAATACATGGAATGTTAAAATGACCTGAATAATTTGCAGAGCACTGATGCCGTTTCAGAATACATTTTTGAAAAGTAGCCGTCTAGTTACCTACTTATTCCCGGCTGGTACAAATTTTATAATGGAAACTATATGAGAAAGTTTACGATTTTGATATATGAAATACATATAAAAATACTCATATGTTTTATGCCAATTTATGTGATTACCGGTCAATGCTCACCCATTACAAAACCTAATATTTCCAGTGCTGCATATTTTAGATTCTTAAAAAGCCTGTTGCTGAGAGGTTTAACCCGCAATCTCCAGTCCCGAAGCGCGCGTTGTAATCTTTAAGCTACCGGAATATATACTCGCTCGACAAAATTAGAATCATTTTTTTAACTTCAGCATAATTAAGTGTGCTTTCTCCTTCTTATCTTGGATAATAATTGTAAATCCCTCATTGTCAAAACTACGGGATACGATCGATATGGTATAAGGGCTAGGCAGGTATAAGTCGTATATCTTATATAAGTACCTATAATTGAGAACTATTGGTAACAGTTTTTCCTCTTTTTCTTGCATAACTACTCCCTACGTGGATTATATGGGCATCACATGCCACCTGCAAGAATCTCTGTCGCCAGCCAGTATTTTTCGCCCTCCTAGGTCATATCTGCCACCCGGAACTCCGCAGAAAACAGAAGTAGTATTTAGCAGTCTTTTAGGACACCGAGAACCAGTCAGCCTAAAGAATAGATAAGCCCGGTTAAGACTTTTTTGAGGCATTCACAGTATGTAGCCAAGCCATGTCCAGCGACGCAGCTTTACGTTATCAGTAATTAGTGGCTGAATAGTCCGTTCTCTTATCTCCGTACCGAACGAAGTTATACCAGATAGCTTCCGCCGCAGGTATCTGTTCTTAAAGTTTAGAACAGGATTTTCCAACCGCTGGTCCGTGGACCCGCACTGGTCCGCAAATCGTTGTCATTAGAAACAAATTGTTCACTGTAAGGTTAGTTTTTTATATTATATTGTTGTTCATAAAATAATAATTTGTATCATAAATAGAAGAAGAATGTCTAGCCCCACTTTACAAACTTCAGCGTATGTAGCTTCCTTTAGAGCAGTGATTCCCAAAGTGGTCTATATTGACCCTTGGGGGTCGATTCCACGTCAATGAAAAAAAAATAGGGGTGCATGAGACGTAAATGGGGGTCCACGAGAGTG
>JAGVSQ010013443.1:0-11108 GCA_022683975.1 Rhyacophila evoluta
TTAGGTAGTTATCAGGGGCATACAGACCAATATTAGCCAGAGCGGCAGAGTTATGTGATATGTGGAAGTCATTATAATTATATAATTTATTTTTAGGCAGGAAAAAATATGTTAATTTACGAAAAAGATGAGTAAATAAAGAAATCACTTCAGCGTTGAAAAATTGTCTTATGCTCTTTCGATAATTATTATGTTTTGTAAAAAAACGACAGATTATTTATAATACTGTTTACAGGAGTACATAAAATGTCATATACATTAATCTTATGCGTTTAAATTTGATCTCAAGTGGTCCATTGATTCCGAAATGGTAGCGGCCATATGTGGTAATGTTATACATATTCTCATCAATTTGGAATAATTTTTCAGTTTATTAAGTTCGTTGTTTGGAAATAGAAGAGTATTTATTATAAATTGGCATATCCAATTTGATTGACTTTATGATAATAGTTGGATTGATAGCGGTGAAAGATTTTAGTGTTAATTAAATTAACTCACTTATGAAAGGGTTAAGAAAAGTTAAACAATTCAGTGTTTCCAAATTTCGAGATATTTGAGATATAAAGATATATAAACGAAAAACCGATTTATAAAAGCTTTGATAACCAAGCAATCTCTTACAAAGAGTTTACAATACTACAGATTATCAATAACATCGATTTATAGAAGGAAAGCCGTGTGTATTTGGCACCCTTGTTCAAAAAGTTTTTTGAAGCATCTAGTTATATATTTTCACTGATTCCAAAGCTTGCAAATTTTTAATTTTCTATCCCTTTTATGAGTAGTTTATTACATTATCTAAATTTGTATATGTTGTATAGTTGTTTCATTTGGATAAATATCATTGCACGTAGAAAATGTTCTCGAAGTTATTCACTATTTTTTAAAATAAAAATGCGCTCAACATATTCAGGCGCCCTTGTGCGGAGGACAATCTAGACATTACCATGGCCTGGCCTTGAAAGGAAAATAGCCACTGTAAAAGACGTATGTAAAGGAAGGACTAAGTAATAGAAGGAACTTCACTTTGAAGAAGTTTTTTTTAACTTATCTAGGATCTGCTGTATTTATTTTAAAATATTCAACGAAACATCTTTTTATAATTGAGGAGATTAAAAGCAAAAATGTCATAGTACATATCAGAATCATTAAAGTGAGTCGCTCATACTGTGTTAATTTTAAATATACTAATGTCAGTGTCCTCTTGTATAACATGTATAACAGTTTATATAAACTCACATATTTATGAAAAAGTGTTATAATAAGTAATTTGAATGCCTTCGTCGAATTTATATAATTTTCCGTGGTATTTTTTTGCTGGACGGACGCGTTTTTAATTTTAACCTCCTCATTTGTTACTTATAACATATTCTTTATTATGACATCTAATAAAAGCTTGCCCACTTACTTGTAATACTCTTTTCTATAATAAAATACGTATCTTTCGATCCATGCGACTTGATAAAAAATTGAAGACTCTCTTTTAAATCAGCTTCAGAAGACGCAATTTTTTGCTGATTTTTGCATGGCGGCCGGCAAAATTCGCGAGAAAATGTGCAAAAAATCGAAATCAAATACTATCAAATATCGTTAATTTTCACAAGAAATTATTTTAGTATTTTAGAGTATTTTCTCATGGAAAATAAACGTATGACGTAGGACTCACATATGAGTCCACAGCCGACAGCCAATGTTCTATCGAGACTCGTATACGAGTCAACGATCATTAAGCTGTTAAAGATACCATTACATGGTTGAAGACTGGAATACTAGATAACGTGTAACTGTGCCCCACAATAAGGGAACACATAAGTATGTAAGCGATGCATTATAGTTTCAGCAACCCTCCTTAGGGGACGAAAGCAATATTGTGCATTTTTGAGATGCACTCGCCTTAAATTGCACTCCTAGAAAGTGGGTGCCGCCATTTTTGTTCCGTGTCGTAATAATTTATTATGCAAAATACGTTTTTAGATGTTTTGTTCAATGTAACGTTTTAAAAAGTTAGCGAAATTTATCAGTGTATTTTGTTATAAACTGATTCATAATTCATTTTGATCCTTTTTCTTGGAAATGTAATTTTATTTTGAGTAATGAGAATATAAACAAGAACACAGGTGGCGTTGTTCGCTTTCGTGTTATTAAAAATGGTGTTTGTAAAAGTAAGGAGTGCTTAAATGTGATTAGAATATTTACTAAACGTAATAAAATTTTAGTTTTAGTTGTTAGAATATCAATATAATGTTGCGTTCTTTTCAAACATGTTCGCTCCGAAAGTGAAGCACACAGTGTGAATATCTTTGCTAAAACAAGTTTTTTAAACTGAATTAAGTTAATTTAAGCTTTAAAATTTAAAAAAGCCTTCAAGTTTGTAAATAGGTTGGCCTGTGAAATTTGGGTTCAGGAATAATGACCACATCTATTTTATCAGTTTTTCTTGAATAACTTACTAAATTAATATCAGACTGGTTAAATAAAATACCGTTCTATACAAAACATAATAATTATCAAAAGAGCATAAGGATTTTTTTCAAATCTTTTTTACGTATTTTTTTCTAGTCTTAAAATAAATAATATAATTGTAATTATTTGTACATAATATTGATAGATCTATCTAGTATTTGTATTAAAATAAATAATAACATTTTATTTTAAAATAAAATAATGGCTTTGAAAAAATGGCGACAAACCGCACGGACGTACATGTATGTATGTCCATACTACTCAAAGGGTTAAAGACTTAAATTTTGCACGTTGACTGTCACGGTCTGACTGCCTGCTGTGTGCGCAGTTTTGATGAAATCTATACACCACAGAGAACTTATCTAGAATGCTGACAACTGAACGTCCTCAGTGTGCGCGTGTCAATATTCACGGAAATGCAATATTTATCAAAATCAATAAACAAACGCTTCAAATTTGGTATATTTATTTATATGGAAAACAACAAACTTTTATTTATTTTTAAACAACTGTAATATATTTCTCGGAATGATCGCAATCATGACTTTTACAACTTCCAAACGAAATTCGAAAACCGCAAAGAAAATATTTTGAGGATCAGTATTTCGTCGTCAGTGTTTCAGAAACACGTAACTCGACTTTTTGGTGAAAGTGACTTTTCTTATTATTTGTAATCTCTTGTATAATATCATCGACACATTTTGGTGTTAATAGATGTGTTTATTTTCAACGAAGAACGCATTTGTTCATTTCCGCAATACCAAGTGCTATTTTTAATTTTAATTTATTGCAACAACACGCATGTTGACAGATTTCTATGGCGGGAATAGTGTGATGATGTAATCTCGCGCGCGATTACGTAAAAATGTTTAAATTGTCAATTATTTTTAAGCAGGTACAGATTAGTCTCCTCGGTATCGTAGTTGGTGGCGTGCGCGCCTAGCAATCCGAAGAATGCGTGTTCGATTCCCCATGAGTCGGATTTAAAAAATCTAAAAATACCGGACTGGATGCCCATTGGGCTGAGCAGTTGTCTGACAGACAAGTCTCGTGAAAAATAATCTGTCAAAACGTCTTCACATTGCGGAGATCCATACACTTCACTTTCGGAGTGGATATCTTCACACTGTGTAGATTCATATGCTTCACTTTCACAAGAAGAATAAGAATTTATTAGTTTTTATATTTTTGAGATGTGTAATACTGTTCAAAAATATCACATTTTTTTTTACTTTAGGTTTTAAAATAAGGAAAAATTGATATTTTGTATACCATAATTAATTCTCATTTATGTTTGAAGTTGTGTCAACATATATTTTGAATAAATAAATCCTCCAAAGAAACTGTAATTCTAAGATTTATATTTTTGTAGAAAAAACATTTTTTGTCTGTCCTGTAAACTATGGTCAACGCAAGATACGTGCTTCTGCAATATTGGCCACGGTATGGAAATCGTATTTATTTGTGTGGCTTTATACTTCTGGCAGGAATGTGTACGTGGAAATTGATTATGCGTAGCGATCAGTTTTGGTTTAATGCTGTGCAACCCTTATAAGGTTTGTGTTCCCAAATAAAATGGTTTGGTATTTCAGATTTTCATGGGCGTTCTTGTTTTTCTTTTGCTGTGTTTGTAGACTTGTCTATGCTAAAGTATTTGAATAACTTTTTTTGGTCAATCAATGGTCTACAACAGCGTTTCTTAACCGTTTTGAGTCGTGACACAATTTAGGGTAACGGTTATGGTAACGGCCAAATCTGGGCAGGATATGATATGGCCAACAATATTAATGATTAGTTGATTCGGTTTAGTTTATAATCCATCTTGGCTCACTGAATAGCGTGCATTCTTGATTACCAGTATTAAACAGGACTTGCCAGTTTGAATCCCATTCTTGCATTTTACAAATATTATATATATCTTATACCATGTTCGCTTCCAAAGTGAAGCATATGGAGTAGCACAGTTTTAAGATATCCTCTTCGAAAATGGAGTATATGAACTTCCTCAATGGATTTTTTGTCAGACAATTGCTCATACTAATGGGCATCCCGTCCTGCATTTTTGGACTTTTAAAAATCTGACAGAGGTAGAAATCGAACCCGCGTTCCCTGGATTGCTGGGCGCGCATGCTAACCTCTACGCTACTGGGAGACTAATATTTTTTATATTAGTTTGATCCAATAAAATAAATATTAATGTGATCTTTAATCCAATATCCATTGATATCTGTCTTCCCGGTAGCTTACGCACAGAGTACGCGCCTTGCATCCGGAGAATGCGGGTTTGATTTCCACATCTGCCGGATTTTAAAAATCCGAAAATGCAGGACTGAATATCCATTGAGTTGATCAATTCATATACTCAAGTTTTGCAGAGAACATCATCACACTGTGTAGATCTATATGCTCCACTTTTGTGGCGAACATGGTGAAAAAAGAAGTTATCTTAATGCTTCGAAAATATGGGCTTCCAGCTTGTATTAAAATGTTGTTTTATCTATCCTGTTTGACGATAGAATAACGAATTTAAATGTGATTTAAAAATAGTTTTTGAAAATTTCTAGATTGAGTGTACTCGTATAAGACCAGAAATGTCAAATTCGCAAAGGCATACATGTTTATCGCATCCGTAATCTAATATCAACAGCCTTACGAGCAAGCGTCTTGTATCGTTCGTTTACGTTGCCTCTGTACAGACAGACTTTACTGTTAATTTCTTTGACATGCCCCCATTACATATATTATGGAATCGCTCGTTATTTCCACTTGCGATTAACAGCTGAGTATACATGATTAGTTCTCCACGTACACCCTGTGAATACACGCCGAAAACTCTTTTACACGGTTGCTACATGCCCCTGTTTTGTATTGTTTAAATTCAGTAAATACGAAAAATTGCAAACAATTATTGCACAAGCTTTTGATACCGTGAGTACACACGATTTGTTCTCCATGTACACCCTGTTCAATACACGCCAAACTCTCTTTTTGCATGGTTTAAAATTAGCATGGTGTTACATGCCCCTATTTTTTTGTTTAAATTCAGTAAATCCGAAAATTTGGAAACAAATATTGCACAGGCTCTTGATACCTTGAGTACACATGATTATTTCTCCACGCACACTCCTTGAATACACGCCAAACTCTCTTTTTACACAGTTTCAAAATAACACGGCGTTATATGGCCATATTTTTTTTTTTGCTTAAATTCAGTAAACTAGAAAAATTGAAACGAAATACCACACAAGCTCTAGATACATTAAATCAGGGTTTTTCCAAACTATCTTCCGCGGAACAACAGTGTTCCGTTGATCCTATACAGGTATTCCGTGAAAATTTTAACACAGCACAGCATTTAAAGATAATCTTACTAGTAAGAATTACCCAACCTAAAAAATAAGCTACGTGTTTCGTTAAAAATTCCAGGTTTGCGAAGCGTCCCACTTCAGAAAAAGTTTGGGAAATGATGAAATGTGTTCTTTTATTGCCCTATTGATTAATCTTTGCTAAGATTTTTTTAAAAGGATTTTTTTAATAAAGTTTTGATACGATTAACAATATTGAATTTTATTTTTTGATATCAATTGATGTTTATGCAAAATAACCCATCCATCGTTATTTTATTTTTATTTCAATATACCTTTTTTACACTACCGTGTATTGCGTGGAACTTATCCACCGTGTAAAAAGAGATTTTGGTGTATATGACTATTTGCGATAGGGTTACCAAATTTGTATACAAGATCCCGTGGTAAATAAACAAACATTCCGCTTTGTAATTATAGTATTCCTCATACAGACATCATACGGGATACGCGTTTGTAACTTTCGCTTAGTTTTAAACCTACAAAGTAATTGAAGTACAACAAATTCATTACAGCAAAGTAATGAATGTCGCCATGTCGGTTTCATGATTTATTACACGATTATGTTTTTGATGATATTTAAAAAGAATGATTTCCTGCCAATTAATTAATACGCGTTTCTAACACGGATAATGTGGGCTTGATTCCCACGTCTTTCGGACGTGAAGACATGTGAATAAATGTCTTCACATTACGGAGGTCCATATATTTTTATACTGTATAGATTCATATGTTCCACATGCATGGTAAAAAAAACTTTTTTCCCGGTATTCAAGAGGTTAGGTTAGACGAATTGTGGGTTTGATTTTCATGGCTGCTGAATTAAAACGATATTGGATTATTATCTTGAAATAAATCTGCTGAAATAAGTTTTGACAATGTAAGAATCCATATACTCCATTTTTGTGGAAAGGCAAAAAGACGTAATCCACATAGAACAAATTTTACAGGACGGGCAAAAAACGCTTGCTTAACGATATTAAGCCAATGTAAAAATATTAGATACATAAAACCTTTAGGTACACGAAGACTAAAACCTGAATTTTATTTATCTAATTTTATATTAATTTAATAAGTTATTCAAGAAAAATCGATATAATTGAAGTGGTGTCCTTTTTTTAGTATGCAAATTTTTAAGGCCGTTCTTTTTTTCAAATTTAAAAGCTTAATTTAGATACTAATTCGGTATTTGCAGCTTAAAACTCTTGCTATAGGACCTGTATTAAGTTATATACACTGTGATTATCGAAAAAACTGAGGGCTACGTCCTTTTTGCTCTCTTAAGTCGATATAATCGTGGCTTAGAACTTTCATACTGTGATTTATGTCTTTGGCCTACTTCGGAAATGGACATGGTAAAATAAGAAAAATATTTTCCATTCGAAGTGGCTTAGTAGCTTTTTTTTCTTATACGTGCGCGTCATTCACAATATTTTTACATCCAATCGATTATTTTACCATTCAGCGTAATTTGACGTGTGTGTAATGTGATATTTACGACTGACTTTTAGCGTTTATACTGAGAGAAAGGGGTTGAATTGGACACGTGTGGGTCAGTCAGTGTTGCCCTTGAAATATGTCGATACGAAATTACCTTCATGTTTGACTTGAACGAATAACGCGATTTCTGCACGAAGGCGTCTCTAGAAACCAAAATAACATCGAACTTCATATGTAGTATTATAAAAGTAAGGTTTTGGTGATAATGTAACATCTTGAAGATATACACTCGTAAGTATTGAGCCATTTTTAGGTAAGAGTAGAATTAACAACTTCGCACTTTAAACCATTGATAATATTTTGCGGAAGAATAATGGCGGTCAGTTTAAAATATCAGCTTATTTTGAGACACTTTTAGAAAATATTTTGCTTCATTACAGTTTTATTTTTATTTGTAGATAAAATTCAATGATTATACAATGTAAAATATTACATGTATTATATATGAAGATTAAAATAGTGTTCGCTTAGTTAGTTAGTAGTTGCTTATACGAGTAATGTATGAGGTGGTGGCCCTGATCTACGAACATGCATAGATTGCATAAATTGAACACAGTATTATCTAAATATGCAGTATATTTATGCACTTAAGTAATGCATTTAGTTCAGTGCGGATTCTGAATGCATAATTATGTGCATAATTTATGTGGTTTATCGGATAGCTTTGACAGGTATGATCGAAGTAAATGCTTATTCATTTGACACAAGCGGCGTTGTTTCAATTATTTTTATAATAATATTACAACAAATTAAAGATGCGTGATAATATATATATATATTATATACCATATTCGCTCCCAAAGTGGAGCATATGGATCTACACATTGTGAAGAAATCCACTGCGAAAGTGGAGTATACGGATCAATGTGAAGATAGGTTGACAGATACTATAGTATAAGATACAACAGAAATGTGTGTCTCTCTGTCACAAGAACGCCTCGCGAACGGTGAATAGTAGCGACGTGAAATTTTCACGCTTCATTTTGTTTGCAGTTTATGGTTCAACTGTTACTTTCAATCTCTAAAATCGTCACTGATGGTCAACAAAACATTTAAGTATTGTATATAGCCAATTCGTGATAGCAGAATAAATAATATTAATTTGAAAAATAATGAGTTTGAATATACCCCACAAAAAGCCGGGTAATAAACCTAGTATATATTTTATATAAATTGCATCTTATTTTTTCATTGTAATCGTTATGTGTAGGGTAGGATCGAGCCGTATTGTGCACCGCAAAAAGGCGCCTACACATGATAGGCGCCTTTTTATACGAATAATTAAATAAATTCGCCAATATTTTATACTTGCAATGATATATGATATATTATACAAAAATAAGATGCCATTATAAAATAAATATTCAGATAATAATAACTCAGAAGACTTTAAAAATGTGCAAGTTATAAATCACTAAAATGATGTTAATGGGTGGTTTGAAACGGGCCCCTTGAACCCTCAGTGCGGTCCTGTGTGTAGCCAAGTCCTGAAGGAATCGTGTGATAGCTATCATAATAATATGTTATATAAGAAATCGGGAACATCTGCTGGATACTATTACGAACTGGGAAACTAACTCCTGTCAGTAGTGATGCTAATATAAAGGGCAATGGTTAGGTTTAACGAAATTGCCTCGGTTATTGATATTTTCCACTTGAGTGCGTTGAGTTAAGATGGATGTTGTTTTATGTATTTTTGTAATAATATCTGTCTAACTCTTTCAATAAGCTCTCTTTCGATTATTTTTAATTTTCTTTTCGTTTTTATACATATATATCATTCTTTTCCAATCTTAACGTTTTCTGATTTGTTTGATTTAAACTGTTTTGATATTTTTCGTGTTCCATTTTGTGAACGCCTTAAACATATAATTTGTAATGTTTCATATTGTAAAAAAAAAAAAACAAAATAAATGAAAAGAATCATGTCTATTACTCCACCCCTTTGGGACTACTTGTCATCCACCATTCGCTTTGCGTACTCCCAAGCCTTACTAACATCCCTTAACTCCGTGAAATAATGTTTTTGGATTGTATACAACGTCATTCAAGGATACCTGAATCCCACGGATCGGATGAAGGAGCAAGCATAATCTTTCCGGGGATATACAAAGAAGTATTTTAGACAGTCCCAACATGAGTTTGAACAAAAAGCTCCTTGGTTCAAACAGATCAAAAAACTTGTTATACAAGGGCGCCTTCTATCCACGGCGCGGCACTTCTCTTCTTTATTTCATCCAAATTAGTAATTTTAATTTATCTTTCATATATCGACTGTAGAAGGAAAATTTAAATAGCCTTCAGTTTTTTCAAAATAGCATTTTTTCGATAGTTACAATGTTTACAACATAAAAGATGGAAACTGCTCAATTAGGATATTAATTTAGCTTTTCAATTTGAAATAAAGAAAGGCTTGTGAAATTTGTGACCAGGAAATAGAACTTTTGCAAAATCATATTTATTAGATTTTCTTAAATAGCTCATTAAATAATTTGGTAAATAAAACACCGGTTTTAGCCTTCGTATACTTCAAAGTTGAGTATATTTAATATTTCGTCGTATTACTTACTGGCAAACGACGTTAAAGTAAAAAAGTGAGTTTTGAGTTAATCGAGTTTTAATGTTTGAGTCTCTCTGTCAAATACATTTTACGACAAATTTGTATTTTTTGAGTATTATTTGATAGAAATTGTCATGAAATGTATTTAACAAAGAGACTCAAACATTAAAACTAGATTATCTTAAAAATCTCTTTTTTACTTTAACTTCTTTTGCCAGTAATACGACGATTTTAAATTCTCTCCAAAATCATCAAGTAGACGGTTTTTGCATCTCCTGTAAAGTTCTTTCTACGTGGGTTACCTCCTTTTTTCATTTTACAGTCGATATGATTTTACATCAAATTATACAAACATTATTTTCCCGAGCTGTCAGTATTCCAATCAGGTCTGATCCAGCGCCTTTCGTCACCGACTACATCACTTCTAGGCGGGTTTATTTATCTTGAATACAAAATAACGAAGGATAACTTTTTGAGATACTAAGGCATCTTAAGAAAATTTCATTAAATTTAATATGTATAACGCGACTCTAGAAACTTTTCTGTAAATACACAATTTGAATAAAAGTTCATTTTTCGGAGGGACTATAATTCTCTAGTTACAGAGGCAATCTTTTCAGGACGCGTCCTTTTAAATAATTCATTGACTGTACAAGAAAGATAGTAATGAAAGTGTATGTGAATTACTATGATTATTGTTAGACCATTTTGTAGAAATTTCGTAGAAAATAGTTAAATAATGTGTTAAAATATCGCTCCATTACAGTAAGACGATTTGAAAAACCTTGTTCAGAGATAAAGGCCGTATTGTGTTTGACAAAACTTTACGTATTTTTTATAAGACATGTTTTAAGAACATTGCTATTTTATCGACTTGTGCTTATTGATAACTCTGCCGTTCTAGCTAATGTTGATCTGTACGTCCCTGATATCTACCTAAAAAATCGAGAGTATCAACTGTTTTTCATTCCTAAATGATAGTGCCAGTAATGCCAGTATGGAGAGCAATGGTGATGTTCAACGAGATTGCCTCGGATATTGATATATTCCACCTAGGTATGGTGAGTTTAGATAGATAGTATTATCTACATTATTATTTGGTGACGCGTTTTTTTCGACTTATGCGTGATCTTATTGATAACTCTGTCGCTATGGCTAATATTGTTCTGTACGTCTCTGATAACTACCTAAGAAATCGAGAACATCAGCTGTTTTTCATT
>JAGVSQ010013445.1:0-11108 GCA_022683975.1 Rhyacophila evoluta
CATTGCGGAGATCCATATACTCCTCTTTCTGGGTGGATATCTTCACACTGTGTAGGTCCATATGCTCCACGTTGAGAGCGACCATGGTATAAAAAAAAATTGCTTCAACTGGGAAACATTGATATTTATACTGAACAATAATTATCTGTCTTAAGAGTTTTCCTAAAAGTTTTAAATAAGATGGCATTATAATAACTACAACTCTTCGTTACGAGTAAAATACGTTAGTGCTGTTTACAACAATATATTTTTTTAATTATTTACCAGAAATTTGTACCTTCCATAGAAATTGCTATTTATATACTTGGCATTCATATTTAAGCGTCTTCAGATCGTATGATTTAATAACCATGTGTTTGCGTTTTTGAAATAATATAACACACTACAAACGTAAAGTTTCTATATAATAATACGTCAATATTTCTTAGCAAATCACCAATAATAAATCAGTTTCATTTAGTTTGTGGGCTATACTCTTTTTCCAGATGTAATACATACTCTACATAACAAAAGTCTATTTTTGAAGATACATTTCTATTTAAAAATATGGGTTTTTAAATAGAATGCTCTATTCACTAAATATCGTTGAAAATGCACTTAAATTGTCATTTATCATCTCGATAACATTTTGATAAATGTAATTTATTACAGCGTTCAATAAAAATACAAATATTATCAATATTTTAATTTTTATATATTTTTTTTTATTTATGATTTACGTATTCGTATTGCAATATCACATTGCATGTATAATTTTGCGGCACACATAAAACATTTTCTTTTGAATTAGCTTAAATTTCAAATAAGTTCAGTAATTTTAATTAATTGTTTTTACATATTTCTATATTTTTTTAAATATTTAATATAATATTCAAACCGACAAGTCATATATTTGTTTGCAGTCTTATAAGGATATAGTTTACACTGCCTATTGGTAAAATCTTCTTATTCTTCTTCCATATCCGCTCCTTAAGTGGAGCATATGAACACCACGTCCCACCTCCAAGAGTTCATCTCGCCCGCCAAGATCCTTGGGTTCTCCCAGGTCATACCTACATCCCCTAACTCCGCCGAATACATTCTATAGAGGCCTTCCGGGACGCCGACGGCCAGTTGGTTTGATTAAAAAGCAGGTCTGGTTGAAATTTTTTTAAGGCATCCACAATATATGGCCGAGTGAGGTCCAGCGTCGCATCTTTACTTTGTCAATGATAAGTGGCTGCATAGTCCGTTTTCTTATCTTCTCATTTCGAACGAATTGGTACCACCGTATCTCCAGAATCCGCTGCAGGCACCTATTTTTACATGAGATTAGAAATATTCCATTGTCGAATTAAATATTTTTACAAACTTGCTTAAAAACTAAACTTATAATGATAGTTCTTTCAAATATTAGATGATAACGTTGAATGTTTCTTTATCTTGGAACCACCATCATTCAGTGTTTTTTCTTTCATTCATCCAGCGTCAAAAACAGGGATAATTTCTACACACTTGTATGTGGGTATACCTGTATATATACTTTACCACATCCATCTGATAAGTTAAGTTGATTAGACTCACTTTTACACATTTTTTTTTTCATTTAAGGGACTTGAACTCACAACCTTTAGTTTCAAGCAACCAATAAACATATGCATCACAGAGGCAATTTTTTTCAAGCGAAAGATATAGCAAAACCCAATATTTATTAAATAATACACTATTGTTGTACCAGTAAGGATCTACAAAATGTAGCCACTTGACATTATTTTCACGATAATCGGTTATTAGCAAATCTTCAATTCATTCAAAATCATAAATATCAGCTATGATATAAAAAAAATCATCTATAACTACGAGATTTTTAGCTGAGACCTCTGTCTCAAGCCACGTGCATTTACTGTTCGGCCAATCAACTAATTTTTAATTATTTATCGATCTCTTTTATTGATTATTGAAACTCTTACTTTTAGTACTTATTTGACTAGTAGTTCTTTACAATTTTAAATTTATTTTGTTCCCTTTGTATCAATTTTACTGTGTCATTAAGGATCTCATTTAACAATAAAAGTCCTATTTTATAATTAATAACATAACAAAGCTTAGATGAAAAAAATCAGGAAAGCTTGACACGATGAAAAATTATTTTTAGCATTTTTTAAACTACCCAATAAATAAGATATGTATATACATACTATTTATATAATATAAGTAGATTATTCGTCGCGTCGATATCTCAACATTACGCTTCGGCGAACAAGACAACTTTCTCTCTACTTTTTGATGGATTGACTCTGCCCTTCGACATTATTTTCTTAACAAAGTTTCGACGGAAAAGCAAATTATTATTCAGGAGAAAATGAAACAAAAATAAATTGAAATATGAAGACATATAAGTCACTTTAAGTAGTAACTCATAAAAGTTTTTAATTCTAGATAAAATTATCCATTATCTTTTGTAAGTTTAGCAGATTTTTAGTAAATTTATTATAATACTTTTCCTAAAACTACTTTCATTACAAGCATTTTTTGTGCTATAATAAATTACTCTTAATACTACAACGAAGGATTTTCTATGATGTATTGCTCGACAAAAATCGTGTTTTATATGTTTTTTATCTTCTTTTTCTACCATACCCGTTCCCTATACGGAGCATATGCCTGCCACGTGGCGTATTCAGGAATCTCTATCAGCTGTTTTGCATCCTCCTAAACTATGTCAGAATTCTTTAATTCTACCTACTACGTCCTATGGATGGTACCTACTAGTCTTCTAGCACGCCGGAAAACCTATCGGAATTCATATGATAGTTAAATAAAACATCTTTGAGAGCAGAAATCTAATAGTATTTATTTTTTTGATTGATAAAAAGCATTGGCGCTCAGGTATTTGCAGAAATTTTTCACTCAATTTGAAATACTTTAAATAAATACAAATATATTTTTTTAATTAGTTCCAGTATCGTTAAAGACAAAAATATATTCGAATTACGATTTTTTATAAATTTATTTTTCATTTGAAACTATATCAAGCCTAGTTCAGACATGGAGTATGTGACTTAAAGATTTATTTCAACTCATTATTTTCAAAGAGTTAATTAATAACTAATCGGTCAAATCATTTGACGGTTGCGGGATTCAAGCCAGAAATTTCCAACGCCAAAGCAGGTGTAAAACTATCCCTGATGATAATTATACCAATTGTTAATCTCGATAAAAGGTGCTTAGTGTATATCCAATACCTTATTCATTGCTAATTACAGCGCCATTATCCAGTAACAACTAAATTATGTATTATATTTTGCGTTAAAGAAGAACCAAACTCAAAATTGAAAAAAAAGAGAGTCTGCCGAGAGATTTAGATTGTTCTTTTATCAGACGTTTATGAAATAACAAAACTCAATCTCACTCAGATATCTCTTACCACTTATATAGGTAAAATCGATCAATGCTCAAAGCAATTCATTACAATATTCAATATTAAAAGACTCATCTCGAACTGAAAAGCCGTCGAATAAAATAAGATCAATTCAACAAACATAATATACTATTCAATGCGTTTTTCTTATAATAACTGACAGATTGAATGTATTGATTAATAGGAAATTATTTTATATAATAGTATCCCTTTCCTTTCTCTGGCTTAAATTGATTGATTCAAACCGTCAATCGGCGGATCATAGAAAATTTCTTTAAGATTTTAAACAAGATAAATTTTCCCGCGCCATTTTCCCCTGTCAATAGAACAAACCTTCAAAGAAATTTAATAATAAAAAAAACTTTATATTTTACATGATAAACGATTTCGCTATTTATTTATTAAACCTTTATCCTTATAAAACGTAAGATTAATGGTACAGAATTTCTTGAAGTGTACGGACATTGTGTAAGTGATAATATTAAATTTATAATAAATTCAAAAGGGAACTTAAACTTCACGTCGATAGTGTTTTTTTATTAGTTGCCAATCAATGAGATACTGGGAACTTTTTCTCTCCATCATCGATCAATATAAATAATTATCATCAGATTAAATTAATTTTCCTATACCGCCTGATTCATTTTTCAAATCGAAGATACCATTAATATAAAACTGATAGAACTACAAATACTATTCAGAATGATTGATATTTTTTATTTATATTTTATCTTATCTCTTTATAAATCTTAGATAGTTCTGCGGTATTTGACGTAAAATTAATTGAGACAGTATATATAATATATTCTTTAAATAGTGGATAATAAATCTTCTTCTTCTTTATGCATATCCGCTTTCTAAGTCGAGCATATGATCACTTCATGTCTTCTTCAGAATGTTCAGTATTAAGCAGTGAATTTTTTTTTATGATATAATGTAAAGCATATGGTGACCACGCTATTCTCCCTAATTTTTCCGTCAGTCATTTTACACTCCAGCCAAATTCATCGTGTAGATAGTCAGACGGAATCCTCATGTCGGTTTCTCACGTGGAGCATTTGGTCACTACTTAGAGCATTAAGTATTTCTTACCACTCGCCAGCTACTTTAAATGCTACTAGGTCTTGCCAGCATCAATAACCACTATATCCGTAGACCAATGTATCCGGAACGGAATCTTATCCATGGGAAAAGGAGACAAACTATTCAAAAACATCCGTAGCACGTGTCCCAACTTTCTAGTGCTACTGCACAATTTTTATCGTAACAACGGGTTGCTAATATCTTATTTTTATATAAATTTAATCTCACATTTCATCTTCGATTTATATTAAATTTTTTTATAAGATGTATCCCCCGATCTGATGCATTAGGATTTCCATTTGAAATAAATATATTGTCTCCCCGGTAGCGTAACTTAGAGATCCGGGGAATGCGGGCTTGATTACCCATTCGATGCCCTGAGTATTTGTTTGACAAGAAATTCTCGTGAAAAATAACCTGTCAAGGCGTTTTCACATTAGGGAGATCTATATACTTCTCTTTCGGGCCATTAATTGCTCAACCTACTAGATATCTATTCTTTGTATTATTTAATTTCTACAGCTGTGGCACTTTAACTCGTTATTTTTGTGCATGCACTTATCGATTCCGCCGAAATTGTTTAATCTTAACAATCTTATTTTTAAAAAAAATACTTTTTATACCATCGTCCATACTTATAAATATTGCCGCAATGAGGCGTTTGATGTAATGAACTCAATTGTTGGACCGCCGCTTCAAAATGTGGACGTCGCCGTTTTTTTAAGAAAAAAAAATATCTGTGACATAGGTAAGCCAGTTTTACTAGTCATATGGGAGACGTGTGGTTTTTAACCCGCAAATAACCAGTTTACTTAAAAAATAGTTTTTAAATACCACATTTACGAAATTAAATACAATTATAATTCACACTTACAGTCATTTTCATCATTACCATATGCAATATCTGCATCTCTTTACGCCGTTAGGATATTTTGAATTAACAATCGCTCACTATATACTGATATCATTGTAAAATCTATTATAACTGTCAAATACTTCATGTATATACTGTAGTTTATAACAGAATACTGATAGTCTACCAGTTGGCAAAAGAAACGATTACGTTAGAGATTCGTCAAAGGCATCAGATGGACCCAAACCAAAACGGGCTATTATTTATAAACTTTAATATGAATCATTATTTGGGTATGGTTTCACCTTTCAAAATTCACAGGCTGTACTTTCAGGAGCTATATATATGCTTACATACTATTATTGTAGAAATAATCCGAAGTTTTCAAAATACAAGTCGCTTACAGAAAATGATAATTATATATTTTCAATTTAAATTATTTCATTAAATAATATATACAATATTGTCAGATAACCTTATAAAAAAACATAAAATTGCCAAAAGATAAAATTGATGTTTATAATATTAACAATTGGTAAATTTACATATGTTTGTTATTTAATACAAACGCCCCGATATTGTATAGGTTAGCGTTC
This sequence comes from Rhyacophila evoluta, assembly GCA_022683975.1. Lineage (NCBI taxonomy): Eukaryota > Metazoa > Arthropoda > Insecta > Trichoptera > Rhyacophilidae > Rhyacophila > Rhyacophila evoluta. The sequence continues at coordinate 5,933 of JAGVSQ010013445.1, forward strand.
ACGCCTAACAATTCGGAGAGTGCTGGTTCGATTCTCTATCTGTCAGATTTTCAAAAATTCAAAAATGTAGAACTGTAAATGTCCATCGGATTGAGCGATTCTTTAAAAAAACAATTCTCGTGAAAAATAATCTGTAAAGACGTCTTCACATTGCGGAGATCCATATACTGCACTTTCGGAGTAGATATCTTTACACTATGCAGATTAATATAACACATTTTGGGAGCGAACATGGCTTGAATGATACTAAGTAATACAAAATACAAAATATACCAAAGTATCGACCAATAAAAAATCTACACACTATAACAAAAGAATAAACTAATAAACCTTTTAAATACAATTTAAAATATCAAACGTTCTTTTTTTTTCTTCGATTTTAATTTTTACGGCAATGGCAAGTGCGTAGGTCTCGGAGATTGCGAAATTCAAAAAAAAAAAATGTAAAACCGGATACTTAACGTGTTGAGTGATTGGCTGACAACTAATTATTGTGATAATAATCTGTCATCAACTTTTATATTGTTGAAATCCATATGCTCTAAGTCAAGTGCGGATAACATAAAAAAATCAATCAGTATAACGCATTCGTATTCGTTATATTAGTATTTTATCAAAAATGTGTAACTCTATTAAAATTCTAACCCCAAATAAAAACTATGATAAATTATAGTAATGAGTATGTGAACGGTTAAACCAGTTTTAGACGCATGCTACTTACTGCCTAACATTGAAATAAACCAACAAAGGCATTCGTGATTAAATGACTTCTCCAAATTTTTTTATGCTCACTTCATAACAAACCGAGTAAGTACGTGCATAACATTTATAACATTTTGTATTACGTGGGTTTGCAGAACAGGCCAATTTATTATACTCGCAGATAAGGATGCTTTATAAATTAAATTAAATTTATCGATAAATAAAATAATTGATGGTATTTCTCATTTGGCAGCGAGTGACACGTCTACACTCTGATATATTTAGTTGCAGTTATCTAATTTATCTCAAAATAATTAATAGATAAATTAAAAATAAATAAAACAAAACATCTTCTAAACAAATGATGCTATAATATGAATGCATGGTGTCATAGATGCATCCAGGTAATGTATACTTTGTTCAATGAACTCCTCCGATAAACTCAGATACTAAAGTGGAGTGGATCCTGATAGAGTTGAAGAGACAATATTTTACAGATGGAAGACTAACAATAAAGTCGGATTCTTCTTCAGAAGAAGTAAATTGGTGGATCAAATGATCGAAATTGATGTTAATGTGTCTATAAAATGTTACGGTATCCTTGAAGTTAAGATGTTGGAATTGGAGATTGTGATCGAAAACTTTCGAGATAATTTAAACATTTTATATTATATATATCATTTAAAATGAATGTTCGACATTCCTACTAAATTTTAAAAAAATTTTAAGTAAATAAAATTTCATAATTCTCGAGATTTGCAAAATTTCTAAAAAAGATTTCTCAATCCCGAGAACTTAAAAAAGTCGAGAATTTACAATATCTAGTTGGAATGTGCTTGGCGCAAACAAGAGGAAAACGGAATCGTGAATGTTTGTGAAATAATAGTAGATATTTAATTAAGATGTTTCCTGCAGGCGGAAATGAAACATATTAAATTATGGTGAGTGATGACCACTATACATTTCAAGTCAGGTATTTAGTTCCTTGTTTAATTTTAAAGTGATAAGAAATTACAAGTATTTTTTTGTTGTTTAAGTTATATCATTAATTTCAAAACTGCCACAAAAAACTGCTTTCAAAGCCTTCGTAAGTCCAAAAACATTGCTTCATAATTTGCTGCTATTTCCGGTTTTAATGAAGTATGCGGTTATACCACGGCTTTCATAAGAAATAATGTCACTGGCCAACATCTTGCATCCTCCCTGTGCATCTCTGCATTTTTCAACCTCACAGAAAACCTCACTTCAGGTAACATTATTTAGCGGCTTTTTAAGAAAATGGAATCCGATTGCCGTAAAAAAGAAAAATTTAAGGTTAATGCTGCTAAATGAGTGATTTAAAGTCAGATGCATGATGTCCTTATTATATTTCGTCATAAGCCGAGCCAAAAATAGGTCCGTTAAAATCTTAGTACATAGTTGTTTTAAGATTTTGTTAAGTGCTTTAATCTGCAATAATAGATCGTTAGTTATTTATAAAAAAAAAGCTTAAAAAAATATCATAGCTGATCAAGAAGTTAGATTGTTTATCTTACTTTCAAGCCATATTTTTTTGATAGTACCGATAGCGCCTTCTTATTCAAATTTATTTTTTATAACATCTAAGTACTCAAACTTTAAATTACTTTGGTCTCTTCATGTACTCACTTTACTACATCGTGACCATATAGAAAAAAAATATCTAAGATATTCAATCGACATTAATTTCTATCCAAATAAGGCCTAAGAGAGACAGTTCTGTGATTGACGCAGGCCATTATTTAGAAATATTGATTTCTTTTGATGTTGCAGGGGTCATATTCCTTTGACGCACCCGTCAAATTATAGATACAGATATACAGGCGAATTTCATCGAGATGTTGATTTGAAATGATATCGACTTGTCACTCTGCTACCCGGGTAGTATTCAGTTACATAACCAATCAATCGACCGCTTAATGAGTGCGTTCATTTTAATTTAACTATACTTTAAACAGCACTTAACTTTTTAAAATGATATCAATCATTTTAAAAGAAACTTAAAAAGTTGTTTAAGCCCTTTTCTCTCCAAATATGGGCCGTACATATCTCCACAAAATCTTGACAAATTGATAGTATTTGTGCATGCAGTAAGATACGGATCTTTGATATATTTTTTTAATTCTTTTATAATCACAGATTTGAGCTTAAAACTAATACCCAACAACCTGCATTTCCCAACACAGTCACAGAAGTGACATAAAAAACAGCAATATTTTCGGATTCTTTCAACAAACTAACTGAAAAATAATGAATTTAAATCCAAAATTTCAAAAATTAGTTAAGGAACAAATTAATCTAAATATGCAGGTGTTTTTTTTACTTTTAGAGCTTTTACAATATGTCATCTCGTTGACTAAATTTGTACGTATGAAAATGATTGTATGAATAGAACAAATCTAAAACACTTAACAATGATTAAAAGTAAAATTATATTAGATATTGTAAAAATATAATACTCTATGTTAATTTAAAATTTAAATAGTCAGTCACGCTGAAAGAGATACTATCAATGAAAGAGATGACACTGACAACACATTTTGTTTCAGTGAATATTTTCATGACTGTCTATCTTGAAATTTTCATACAATTAAAATAAAAATTAGTCTCGCCGGTAACCGTGAGGTTGGCTTACTTGTTTCGGGGCCGGATATTGCGGGTTTGATTTCCACAAATGCTGGATTTAAAAAAAATAAAGATGCAGAACTAGATGTCCAGTGGATTGAACAGTTGGTTGACAGCTAATTTTTATGACAAAAAGGAATATGTCGAGACGTATCTTTATACTTGTAGAGACCATCTAATCTATATATCTCAAGTAGACATCTTCACATTGTGTAGATTCATACCGTATACTTTCAAAGCGAACACGATAAAAATAAACATTAAAAATTACTATTGAGAATGATGAAGTGTTCTATATCGGTATATATTTTAGACGAGGAGCTTAAGTCAAATAAAAGATTTTTTTCAGTGGTATTAAGAAATGACATAAACCCAGAAAGAGGCATTATTTTTTCACATAAACCGTTATAAAAGCCATACAGAATTTTATATTCTTCCCCGTACTTAATTGCGTATGGATAATAATATTTTTACATTAATGTCTTACTTTCGCTTTCGAAGAATACGGTTTTTATTGCGTTAGATAGTGTCTCTTTTTAGTTAGGAGGAATCTCGTGGCATAATATGCTCCAAATGCAGTGATTACGAACCAATTAATTTCGACTTACCATAGGCTTATTTATAGTTACATCGAGCTTTTAATGATTAGTATAATATATTGCTTTTAGGGGGTGATTCAGAAACTGGTGAATGCAACACTATTTGATATGCTTGTAAGATTACGCTAAGTTTTAGTCACTATAACTTGATGTTTGATACTTCGTAAATTGCTGCAGATTTTTTAAACTTTTTTAGTTCGGAATATGAAGAATACATACAGTATAAAGATGTTTGTTCCAAAATGGATAATATAGATCGAAATTTAAAATGATTCGGACAGTTGAGTTCCAATGAGCATTCAGTAAAACATTTTCAGAATTTTTCAAAATCTAGCAGTTTTGACAATAATATCCGTATTTTGCGGATGCAGGGTGCATACGCTATCTTCTTGGCTACCGAAGAGACTTCTTATTTATACTTAGCCATAACATCTTTTCAATAATATTACTAGAGATTAGTTACGAGGGATTAATTAATATGTCGCTTCTTTCGTCCATTTTTCAAAATGACTGAAAGGGTAATTTCGTTTTTAATGCGAAAAAAATATTTTTTATACTTTTCAGGCTCATTGTTTCACAATATTGTTTTCGTCATAAAATAAAACCTAAAGAATTGCTAAATTAAATCTACCGAGTGAACGTAAAATAATAAAAAAAAATATTTATTTGACACTGTAGCATTAAAATTATACACACATTATTATTTTACACGTTCTAACCACGTTGAACCCTTAACCTTTTCACTGCCATAAAAAAGGCCTTAGCAGTACCCAACACGCCAAATATATTTGCGAAAACAAATTTCAAAGATATCATGGGGTTTTTTAATTACATTGAAAAGTAATCATAAATAACTCACCATTTAATATTTTTGAGCCTCGAAAAACAGTTTTACTTGAAAAAAAATGAATTTTAAACTTTTACTTTCGAGCAAGGTTGTCACAAACTGTGTCTATAAAGTACAACACAACATAAAAAGTACAAACATATTGAAAATAAACAATTGTTTTCAGGTAATTTGTTGATAAATAGAGGGGAATTCCAAATAGACACGAAAAATAGCTTCCGCGCAAAAAACCAACAAACGCGGACTGTAAACAAAGAGCACAACATTTTCGCAATCCTGCACTACGATATCTCCAAAATGTCAGTTGTAACACTTGAAAAATTTAAGTCTAGTCGATGGTAAAATCATTAATTAATATGGTAAAATGTTTTTGAAATATTCCGAT
>JAGVSQ010013446.1:0-11107 GCA_022683975.1 Rhyacophila evoluta
TCTTCACATTGCGGAGATCCATATACTCCTCTTTCGAAGTGGATACCTTCACACTATGTAGATCCATATGCTCCAAGTTGGGAGCGAACATGGTAAAAAAAAAAAAATGTACTTGAGGTACACGAAATCCTTTGGTATCCAAAATATTTTGACATGTTTATCCATACGAGTATATAAGTTATTTATGGTTTGTATGATTAGGAGAATTATTGTCACGAGGACAATGTTTTTATTGATTGTTATGAACGATTTTTAGTTGCATCGGTTCATATATTTATAATTACAAATTATTCTGTGAAACTTCATATCTACAATTTGAAAAAATCTAAAAGGCATATATCTAGTCTTATATAATATAAAAATCCGTTGGAAGATTTTAAACTGTTTTTATTATGTAATTGAATTTCAACAAGCACTTGTAGCTATTAATACTAATTGAGAATTTTTGTTTTAAAAATATGTGCAGTAATAACTTGATTGATGCTGCTCATTTAAAAATAAGTCAATTATTACCGATAAACTGGACTGGACAAGCTACAATATTTTGAAGACTTGCCGCCTAATCTGCATTCATTAGGTTTCTCAAATATCAAACTAACATCAGCGAGGTTATTATTTCATTTTTGAAATGCTATCAACATTCTCGAATCTCTTAGGTTCATTATATATTCTAGTGAATATTGAAATGTATCGTGAATAATGGTGTAATACACATCACTGATAATGCACTCGTGTCACTCAATCCCCGGCCAACTATTCTCTTGGGGCGTCATCGGAACAAGCGATAATAGAGAACGAGAGAATACTGAAGATGTCGTAGCGGCGCGTGAAGAACAACATCACATACGCGCAATCAATCGCGGATCGTACAGTAGGTTAGTCGCCGTCGAGCCTCTTGTGCGACGGCCGTCGGTAATTTTATTCCGAAGGAGGCTTTGCAGCTAAGTTCAGCTTCGCCTCCGTGTTGTCGTTTTAAGTTACAAACGTGAAATTAATACCTTCTCAGATTCCTGTCGACGAGTGTTCAGTTTTTGTTACAAAGTGTTTTGCGTTCATAATTAAAGTGTGTCGTTCATTATAAGTTGCGGAGAACAAACTCTAAGTGACCTTTATTCGGTTTTAAACAAGGTAGTTTTACAGCAATCAGTGCACGAGTGTTTGAATACCTTATCGCCCTTATCAGTTCCAACCCAATATAACCGCCTCTTTTGCGACGTAACCTTACCCATTTATCAATCATGTGGTAAACACCTGTTTCACTATTACTAAATAAATTCTAGTCAATTAATGTATCAGTGTTTGATAACGCCATAAAATATTGGAATATGAAAAATTCCTCTTCCATACACATTGATAGTGAGCGTTCTGACAATAGTACCAGCACATTAAAAACACACAGACGTAACACACAACATTACAAATTTGATAAAACAACTTGTTTGCCTTTTTTACCATGTCCGTTCCAAAAATGGAACATGTATATTTCCACAGTGTAAAGATGTCCAAAAATTAAATATATGGATCTCCTGTAATGCCAAGTCTTCGCTGACAGATTTTTTTTCTGAGGGGTTGGTTTTCATCCAATTGTTCAACACGAGTATCCAATCTGTAGAAGCTACGGGATTAGAACCTGCAATATCCGGCACTTAAACAGCGGTTAGCTATCGGCCACTTTAGTTCGCTTTTAATTTGAGTTAAAATCATTTATGAAAATTGCAATACCGGAAATTAGTTGAGTGACGAATCAATCAGCATGAATGATTCATGTCAGTAATTTACACATTTCAATGCAGAATTGTATGCGTTATATTTGCTATTGTGTAATAGATATTGTATAATAACCTCCAGTTTGTCTTTTCGATTGCTCTAAAATCTATAATTATATTTTAATATTGAGTCCCCAAGATTGTGTTTGTTAGTGTTATTTGTAAGTAACCAATAACAAACACCTGTAAAACCAGTTATATTATATCTTGAATGAAATGGCTAATTTTTGGCAAATATCAAAACTCGGATATCATGCGAAGTTACAATATGTAGGTGTTATTCAACAAATGAAATCACCCATTTATGCTACTTTAATACCTTTTTCTGCGCTAGTTTCTCGTAGTGTCAAATTAGTCTCATAATAAAAAGCATGTACACGATTTAATTAGCATATCTATGTCGGTAGTCAAAATTTTAAAAAGAATGTTTTTAAAAAAAAATTAACACTAAGAAATATAAAATGACTCGCATATAAAAGTATGTTACATAGATCTGTTATTAATTTATAGATTCAATTCGCGCTGTTACTATTTGTGAGAATTTCATATCTTCTAATGGAATAATCATTTATCTCATAATTGCCTGAAGGATTTTGTCCTTTTTCAAGTGTACAATAAAACATATACATATAAACAGTTTAATAAATTATTTAAAACCGATTTAAATCAACAAAATATATTGAAAGTGGAGAGTGTGACCACTAAATACACATTGTTATAAGAATTGCACAGTTCTCAAGCGAACTGTTGAAAATATTGGCGTAAGCTTGTGATCTACGTTTTATCTATCACTTAGCGGTAATTGTAATTATACATTATTTATAAAAAAATATATACAATGACATACATTTCCAAATAATTGAATTCCGTTTACTTACACAACGATCGAATTATTATATTAAACTAGTGATACTGCCAAGTTTCCTCGATAATTATTTTACTTATCACACCGTTTCCTATTTCCCTAAAAGAATCAGAATTATAACTTAGTATAATCAAGAACCATTTGTTTTTACTGTTTCATTATTCACCTCAGATAAGAAATAAATAACGAAACGTTTAATGATTTTGTAACACACTCCATGAAGTAATTTTAATTGTCATTAGTTATTGGGTATATAAATAACATTGTTCGCTCTCATTTTTTTAACGAGAGTGAATATTCACTATTTCATAATATATGTACAGTATTCTCACGATTGAATATACGAAACTGCTATGTGTATTTTTTCTTGCGCGTACTTTTGACATTTCTACGAGTGGCTCCGAACTCCAGCTGATCTGTGCGATGTTTACACGCGGTGGGTGCTTATTCGTTATCGGGTCATTGTTTTGGAAGTGCTTAAACCAGTCACGATGACAACACATTGTGATGTTGCGTAGCCAATCATAATTAAAATTCTTTCATAACTACTTTTGCTGGAGAACGACGCAAGAGTACTTACAGCACCCGTGCTGTAATTAGCATGCATTGAAACATTTGTGATCGTTTCCAATCGTCAAATTATTGCCATTTTTGCACCAGGCAAATGCACCAAAAGTAGTTAAGATTTTATCAATGAATCGGTCGCCAATTGCATTATTAACTGTGATATAACGCTAGTAATGTTCCAATTAGATTTTTAAATATGTTTCCATCAATATATACCTGGAGGGAGGTTGGACGTAGTTCGTTGCATTTGTATTCTTTGTGTCAATTATTTTAGAGGAGCTGGGTGAAAGTGTCATTTGTAGAATATACAAATAACGCGTTTTGAGGAGTGCGAAAGTATTGAATCGATTGTTATCTCAAATAGCCTACCACGATAGTTTTGTAACACATGACACAACAAAGGATAACCTTTGAATGTGGTGAATTTCAAAATCGCTGATATTATTTACATATTGCTTTATAATATCCGTTGTTTAATTGTTTACTTTTGTAATACAGTACATATGTGGATATTGTCGTCATGAATTTAACCTTCCATGGCGTAAAGTAAAAGAGATAAACGAGATACTTGAAGTACCATTTTTAATCAATATTAAATCGTAAAATAAATCGCAACATACATAATAAATATATTCATATTTACTATAAAAATCTGTGTCATGGAAATCGTCATTGTTTTTGTAAATTGGCCACGAAAGCATTATGCATGTTAGGAAATCTTTGGTGTGTTGGGTGAATTAATAATGCCTCCTTTTTTCGTCGAATTTTTGCTCGATTCGTGATTTCACTCTCGTTTGACTAGAGCCGTTTTCGCGGTCACGCCATCCATTCGTTGCATGATGTATTTGATTGATAATCTAATTTCACAAGCACGCAAAAATATTTTTTTTTCTTCACAAATTTGCGTGTAAACTAAATTGTTTATAGAATTGTGTTCCCCGTTAGTATTTATCTTTTTTCTTCATATTTGCGAGCGGGTCTAGTTTATTGCTGTCTGCATACTATACACAATAAGTAATTCGTTTTACTGAATGCTATTAGATTGTATTTTGTAAATTTGTTATATCTAGCACTACGATTTAGTTTAAATTAATTGACTTCGTAACCGCGGATAAATTAAAATTTCCAAAAAGCAAAATAATCTAGTTCAATAATTTATTTATTGAGTTTCTGTGCTACAATTATTGTTTTATAGTTTTACAGGCTTTTTAATATATAGATGGATTTTTGTCACATTATAAACGAAATTTTCATTACTTTTCAGAGTTTTACCAATAATTATATTATCACTGTTGGAGGAATTAACTTTGTGTTATATAATAAAAAACACACCTGCTGCCATTTTATTTTATACATCAATTCAGAGAACTATGGCCTTCGCGACCCGATTACAATCTGAAGCCTATTTTTAATGGCGTAACGTTATTATAAACCATAATATGTACCAAAATTTAAACTCTATTACACTCATGTAACCCATACTCTATTTGAATGGATACATAGTTATATCAAGATAAATGTATGTGCAATAAAATTCATCAGATCCATTTTTCAATATTTGACACAATTTGGCAGTTTAAGTATTGCAACGTACATTTATTATTTATTCATTTAATATAGTATGCATATTAGGTACATATTAGAATTTTTATATAGCCTGTTAACGTCTGACTTATTTTCATTTTGATTCTGGCAATGAATATTTGAATCAAGTCAATAGAGGCACTTATTTAAAATGTAACCAAATATAATCTGTTGCTTAGGCGTGTATGTCTGAAATGACAATACGTAATCTTTGTTCATTGATATTTCGTAATGTAGGAATTCCTTTCATGTCTGGTCGCATGAGGCAGAACACCGACATAAAAAATAGAAATATGTATCCAGTACGTTTTTGTATACATTAAATTTGTTAGGCGTTTTATAATTTAATTTTCGATATAAAGTATTTTTTCACCAAGTTTTTATCACCATCTATCTCATGCACTGTGGTTTCCGATCTAGATTGCATTAAGTATGTTACGTAAACGCACGCTAATCATTCTAAGCACGCTAATTCTGTTACGCTGTTGTGAAACTAAAATTTGCACAAGTGTTTTTTAGCGCCGTCCCAAACAAACATATATTACTTTTTTCTTTTTAGTCATTATTACTTGTATATAGCACACTTCGAATTAATTTGAATTGCAACACCCCGTGATAATAATAAACTTAGTACGTAATGCAATACATTTTTTATACAACATGTACTATGGATTGAAGTGCGGACAATACAATTAAATTGTCAAAGCCACAGGCTTAGATATTGCTTTTGAAGCTGGCCACCCGTGATACGGATTTGTTTGAAAATTTGTAGGAACTCTGCTTATTGACGTAAGTTCTCTACGTTAATAACAGATGTAAACACGCACTTGCAAAAACGCTACAGAATGTGTATTGCATTTAAAAAGGCTGCGGCAACTATACATTTATTATAGTTCGTGCAAAACATGTAAATTGAATCTAAGGTTTTGGGTTTCGAACTTATCTCATTACAATTGCAGAAAGTTTTCCCGTACTCCGTCTTGAAGATAAATAGACACGTTTTTATCTGTGTTCAGGAATAATAAAACGTTGATTTCTGACACTTCTTTTTCGGGATAGACAACCTACGCGCAGACAGAGAAAAGTCTGAAGTTCGTCGTTCAACTGAGAGTTCACTCGTACCATTTAATTCCACTCATTGACTGCCATGGTCTGGTTGCTGTGTGTATAGTTTTGATGAAGTCCGTACACCACAGAGAACTTGTCTGGGATGTTGGAACGACTGATCGTCCGCAGTGTGCGCGTAGAGTTATTTATATATAGATTCGAAGTTCTTGAGCTACGATTTTTATTGCGTGAATGCAATATTTTTTATATACATATATTCACCACGGCGTATTTTCCATTGTTCACTTCACATGTTTATATTATAATATAAAACGCGTATAAAGTATATAATCGTAGTTTATAAAGTGTAAAAATATGTATGTTATCTGTAAGCGTTGCTACAATAATATATGTCTCGTCTCACCTTGGCTGCCCCGTATTCATTGCATTAGTATACCTTTGTTTTACATCTTGCCAACATTTTATAGCGTGAAAATACCAAGTTGGTCCGCTTATTAAACTATTTGCTTTATAATACCGTGAAGACGGTACGGAACGATGTCTAAATAGTAGGATTATCATCGCTTTTTGATGCAATTGTTGCTGCGCATATATAATGCCTCGTTCAACAAATACACACATAATACATTTTTTAACGAACCGAAACGTGGCGAGTTCGAACCTATCAACATATTGTCGCCAATATTGCAGGAACACGTATCTTGATTTTTTGGCTTACGTCACTTTGTTAAGTATATTGTTATTTTTTGCAATCTATATTATTGTCACATTTTTGGATAAAAACATAATTCGTACAAGTTTTATAAATATTTTTGCCAACATAAAAACGTACTAATAATAAAAGAAATTGCAAAAAACAAAACAATACTTTACAACGTGACTTGAACCAAAAAATCAAGATACGTGTTCCTGCAATATTGGCGGCGATATAGACAATTAGAATTTTATAATTTCTTCATCATGCACATAATTCGTCTTGAAATTTTAAGTCTTAATTACCAGAAAAATAACGTGCATGTTAAAAAATTTACATTGAAATTATTAAGCAGTTTTTTAATACTGTATTATTTGATATTGAATAAAATTTGCTTAAAACATTTAAATAATAGTGTTTCTCTTAAAATTTTAATATAATGGCTTTAACATTGACGTTCGACAATTCTTATTAAATTTGTAAATATTATTCTGTTGTAAATATTAGTATGTTATAATAAATGGACTTTTTTATATTTTTTACACAAAATTCTGTTTATGTACCATAGTCGATTAAAATGTAAAACAACATAGTTAATTTGTAAAGTTTTTTAAAGACTAGTTTTTTTCATATAAATATTTTGAAATCGATTCTTGCACTACATAATTAATACAAAACGTTTATAAAATAGCAATACACGCATGCGTTTGTTTCTATGAATTTCGGAATTACAAAGCAATTTGTTTTACGATTTATTAACCGTAGATATTGTAGGATTGATTTGTGTAATTGTAAATATATATTTGATATTATTAGCAATTGGCTTTCTTAATCTCGTGATTATTTATAAAACTGGCTTCGTAGAAATAATCGAATCGTTCTTAGTGCCTGTTTTCGAAATTGGTATTTGCAGTTCAGGTTTATGCTAATTATTATTAAATATTATTAATGCAATTAACACTGAACCGTCATCGTTTTGTTATACTATTTGAATGTTGCGCCCATCCTTGTGTTCACTGCATGTTGTCCCACTTAACACATTACTGGGCACCCACAAACGAAACAGTATCGTATATAATTATTGTTTACTCATAAACAAGTCATAAATATATTTTGAATACTTGCAGTACTGGCCGATAATTGTCTTGCATAATTTTTATCGATCGCTTCGATCAAAACATAGTAATATAAATTACACAGCCCAATAAAATATAACACTGATAAAACTGTATTATTTGAAATGTAGTATTAATTGATTGTCGACGTGTGTTTTATTTTAGCAAACACTAATATGTTGATTCTGCCAAGTTTCCACGTTACAGCATATTGGCTTCTATTGAATAGGCTTCTCGGGTATTATGTTAAACATATTTTTGGCCTATATAGTCCTTAGATATATAGGTTTATATTCCGATTCAAATATATAATTAAACCGAATTTTAATCGAGACATAGGAATCAAACACTGACAGAATGGTTAACAATCGCACCTGTCATATACCGAACTACAGCAATTACTATTACGTATCATAATTTTACTCGAATATTCCTATTATATTATTAATATTCGAAATTTTAGAAATATTATAACGGCAATATTTACAAATCTTTTATTTAACAAGGGTTTCGCAACAGTCGCTATTTTGCAACACCAACGCTTGATTTTAGTCTACACCGTTATGTGTATATACGATATAACATGTATTTAATCTTTCAGTGACATTAGCACACACATAAAACAGTTGGCTGTTATGATTGTGATGTAAGGTTTCTAAATCGCAACCAATATTTAGGTGAATCCTGGATTTGGATAATCGTCTCTTGTACTTTATTTCATTGCTCTCCCTTTCATTACACCTAAATTGTGAATAGATTTTTAACAACTACTAATCTCGATAAATCTATTAATCTTTTATTGATGGTGCTTGTTTGTTTATAATGTTTTGTCGATTTTAATTAATTAACCATCATTTCCATTGCAAGGCGGAGTAATGTGAGAGATCGTTTGACTATTATTTGTTTTGCCGCTAATAAGACACAGCATCTTTTGATTATTGTCATCAAAATACATAGTTATTAATTATAATACTTCGTATAAAAACTAACACAGACTATTTTATTTCCTTTTTTTATTTTGGATGTCAAAAAAATTTGTCGCGTCAGTCCGTTGTCTTTGAAGTGTTATTAGTAGATAAGCCGTGTCCTATATGTGTACTGCCGCTATAATATTTATACACAAACCAAAAACAAGATCATAAATTTCTTTCCGCCTCAATGTCATCAATACGACCTCCATGCCTTCGACGGCCGCGTTGGTATCGATGCAACCCGATTGGGAATCAATTAATATTTACCTATCCGAGACAAATGGCGATTAAGTTTAATATTTATTAAATAAGGCAATGTTACTCATACGACTATGGTCACAACTATCCATTATCTATGCCTCACTTCATTTATTCTTCTTAGCGGTAATATTTTATTTGTCTGCAGTACATTTTATAAGTGGATTTTAGTAAGAAACTGTCAGCGATTGGTTAGATTCTCAGGTATTTATCCATGTTATAAAACGTTATCGCAAACGTGCCTTTTTGATATTAAATGGAACCGAATATTTTCTCGGCGATAAGAGTGTAGTGTACGTAAATACTTTTTGCGATCAACACTTCTATACAAATGATAAAAATAATCTAACCACTCACTTTTTTGTGATAGTGCCACATAATTGGCTCGAAAGAATACATACCATTTTGTGGCCTTATCGATAATATTTTATAATTTAACCGTATTCACAGCAGTTATAACGTGGAAGTGTTACAAACCGCCGAATTTGTGCATGACATTGATAAACAAATACAAACGAATAATTTATCACTTTGTGTAGTGTATTTTGTCGAATTTAAGTTAATTTAAAGTGTGATACAGCTTTTGTTGCCAAGTAATAATGTGTGAAACGTGTTGATTGCCATTTTGATATAAACATTTATATTTGGGCAGTATGTATCTAAGTTATTAGTAATGAATATAATGTGTGTACTCGTGTGAAATGGCGGAAGTCGACGCCCATTCATCGAATGATTTGGGTTCGGTGGATCAGAACGGAAAATCGGTTACAAACGACGTGGAATCGGACGGCGAATTCACGTCTGGCGATTTCGGAGAGGGGTCCGATGACGACGACGGAGTGTTCTGTTCGGCTGAGGAAACAATCAAAGACGTCCCGTGCAATGAAGTTGCCAACGTGGACATCGAAAGCGCTTTCGACGGAGAGGTTCAGCTGAGGCAAAATAGGGCCACTGCAACCGTCGAGTCGTACTCCTCGCTCAACGGAGACGATGACTATGCTGTATTCAATGGAAGCAATATTTTCATCGCTAATGATGACATCAGCATCGTTGGAATCCTTGGCAAGGACCATGACATAGTATGTTCTATTTGAAACAAAAAATCATTACGAAATTGGAAAATTTAGATTTGACGCATTGCATCGGAATCGGATTCTTGTCGATAATTATTTTTTAATTAATTCATATCGATTATTTCGATTACTTATCAGGTGCCAGTGACGCTTGTGATAAAATAATATCAATTAAAAATATATTTTTTTTATACACTATTTCCAGAAATTTACTATATTAAAAATATGCTATCTAATACTGTCTCTTATCTAAAATTTAGTAATTTATAATGAATTTTAAGAAGGGATTTTTTATCCACATTTAACATAAGTCTAGAAGCCTATGTTCAAATAGATATAATGGATCCCAACGAGTATTAAAAGTATACCCAGCCAATTATAAAATATATTAATACTAAATACCATTAATTAATAATGATAATATTTTCATTAAAAATAATAATAGTTTTAAAAATGTTTAATGGATATCACGACGCGACATCTCTCTACTGCCAGGAATGTCATAATTTGTTTTGCTATTTTTTCTGCGGTTCTTCAATTTTATCGCATTTTTTTAGATTTCGGTTGATTATAAAACTCTAGTACAGGATTTTTCAACTTTTTTAAAAATATTTTCCGCTCTTCACTCATAAAAATGTTTCGTGATGAAACTCTAGTTACATTTTTGTCAAATATAAACCTTGTGACCGTTGTCTTTCTGCTAGATTTTCAAATGTGATATGAGCTTTTGTATAAATCAACGCTACGAGTACATATCGATGGCTTGAAGTGAAAATTTGTTAAGTCAACTTTTGGCCAAAAATGAATGATACCATCCTGTTGCGCCATGATATATGGCATGCATGTCCCGTATTAATTTGACAATTCAAAGTTATTTAAATATGTCGAAAAAAGGTCCCAAGAAATGTTGACAACTTCATTCAGATCCGAGACCTACACTGCAAAATATATAATTCAACTATTTTGTCTCCCCAGTAGCGTTGTTGGTAGCGTGCGTGTCTAACGATCCAAGAAATGCGGGTTCGAATCCCCATCTGTGTCGGATTTTTTAAAAATCCAAAAGCAGGACTGGTTGCCTATTAGGTTGAATCATTGTCTGACAAACAATTCTCGTAAAAAATAATCTGTCAAGTCGTCTTCACATTG
>JAGVSQ010013447.1:0-11106 GCA_022683975.1 Rhyacophila evoluta
CCGGGTCGCTAACAGTGATCTCACATATGGAAGTATACCAGTTTTAAATAATTCAGAACATATCTTCTAGTTTTAATTTGTAATATTCTTGACATGTAAAATTAATGCGTTGATTGAATTATCTAATCAAATTTGACAAACTAAAAATAATAGTTTAACTCTAAAAGATTTATAATAGTGTCATTATTGCAATAGCTATCAACAATAATAATTGATTAATAATTTAACACAATGATCCAAACGATAAAAATAGTATTGTAAAAACGATTCGATAAAAAATATATTCTCTTTGCAGGATACCAATCATATCCTTTAGGACTTTTTCTCTATGTTATTTAAAGGAAATTGAATTCTTAATTTCAATCAGTGGTTAAATTAATTTCGTACAATATATTACTCTACTTTGAAGTTACAGTATAAAACAGCTTAATTTTCCATAGCTTAAGCAATGTAGCTGTGGAAATTGAATCCGCGACCTCTGGCAGTAAAGCCGTCATTCTTATCAATCAGCCACAAAAAACAATCATTTTTTATTGTATATACATATTCATTAAAAAATATTTTATTATTAATTAGGCTATATACATTAATACAGCTGTAACATATGAGGTGATCCGCGTAGTATTTGTTCTATAAAAACTTTGTAAATGTATTCTGTTTTATAAACAATCCCAACACATATAAAAAAAGGTTTTCATGCTGACACATACCTTTAAAGAAACACAAGCATTATCGTTATGTATGTGTGCATGTGTTTTTTTTAGTTGTGTTGTTAATACTGATAAACCTCGAATTGCATAGAGTTCGTGTCACTACGAGCAGAAAAATTGACTTGGAGGGTTTAACCCTTTTGAAGCAGGTGTAGCTTTATGCGGAAGTAACACAACTACTTTGCCATGTATTCAAATATTTGATTTTACAACTTTTAATAAATTTTTTATTGATTTATACAATAAGTTACAATATAGTATCTACTGTTTGCTTACGTAAAGAATTACCGAATACCAATCACATACTCTGAGAGTATCATTTTATTTTAGTTAAAAGATGAATAGTTTTCATATCGATTTGACCATCTGTAGGACCGATCAGCTATTGTGACTTTTTTGGGATGAATAGCTTTCTAAAATTTAAAAAGGCAGCAGTAACCCACAGTTATCAAGAAGTTATCTTTGATACTTATATATTTCATATTAAACTGATTTTTGTTTTTTTTTACTTACCATGTTTGCTCCAAAAGTGGAGCATATAGATCTACATAGTGTGAATATATCCATTCCTAAAGTGGAGTATATAAATCTTTGCAATGTGAAGACGTATTGACTGATTATTTTTCACGAGAATTGATTGTCTGACAATTGATCAACTCAATGGAAATCCAGTCATTTATTTTCGGATTTTTAAAAATATTAATGATAAAAGGATCGAATTCGCATTTCCCAGATTGCTAGGCACCCGTGCTTACCTCTACCCTACCGGGGAGATTTAATTAAATTAATCAATATTGACGGTCTATAAGTGGAATAACTGCCTACAAGTAAAAATTCTTCTATTAAAATAATTCGTTATTTTATTAAAAACAAGTACTTAAACTTAAAACTATTTTCATATATATATACATATATTATAAGCATAAAAGTATCAAATATGTTTCTTCAATACTTAATTATTATTTTTTTTTTAAAATACTATGTATTTTGAATTAATTCGATACAATAAAGCTTTTTCTACATAGTAAACTGTTATGTATGATAAATATTATACTGAAAATTATACTGAAGTATGATATTTTAGTCATGCACTTGATAGTGAACAATACAATGAAAAACAGCCAAATATGTGAAAGTTTCCAAAATTAAGAATATTAGTTACAAATATCTATATATATCAAATGGTATATTTTTTCTATAGATCAATAAAAAAATATATGATACTATTTAATAATATATGTTGAATAATAGTTCTAAATTAAAATATAATATATACAGCATAAATAAATTAAATATAAATTGCCAAATAAAAACATGATCACCTATTTGATGCAGTAAAATTCTGTTAAATAATGCATTGATTTTTACATTTTTGTTTAATTGTGTGTTGAATTATTTCATAAAAAAACAATGTTTATCAAGCAACGTACATAAGATATTCAAGATAATCGAGCAAAACGTTGATAGAATTTAAAATATCAGCTTATTTATCAGCACCAAAGTTTATTTGGAGTAATAAAATCAATACAAATTACATTTCCGTTAACTTTTCAGGTTCAGATTTACCATCTCCTTGTAAGTCTAAACTTTCATCAATCATTTCAGTGTCTTCATTATTTTCTTCCGGTTTTTCCGTTTCTTCAGGATCATCAGTTTTTTCAGTTGGACCATCATCTAAATCACCACTTCCTTCATTCGGTTCCTTATCACCGAGACAATCATTTTTACAACTTCCGTCATCAGAATCACCTTCGTTGTTTTTATTTCCTTCTTCGGGTGCTGGTGGAACAGTCAAAACTGGGATCAATCCATCAACTTTAATTACCTCTACCAAATTATTCTCATCATTTTCATCTATTCTTTTAATGACAGTTGTACCGATTGCTGGTGTGTTTTGGATGAATGGATTGATGTGAAGTTGAAATACTCTTGGTCCTGGCACATCAACAGAGTTTGGTGATCCTGCCGTGTTTACCATTCTGTTCAAGTAGAAAGCTATCGGGATATTTCCAGGAAATATTGGAATCCTGAAAGACGTTGGCGGCAAGTTGAAACCAGATAATGCATTAGATATGGGTGCTGTTGGTTGCTGAATCCCTGGAGCTAGAAAACATATTTAATGTATTAAGTAAAATATATAAAAAGACATTTAACATATCTCATTACCTAGATTCAGTCACTACCGACTTCCGGAGGTCCATGACCCCGCTAAAAAGATCGGTGGCTACTTAAAATTTGGAGGTCTACAAACAGACTACCCTGGCAAACTAAATAAACGAAATATAATAATTCTGTGAAGTATTTTTTAACATAGAAATATTTTTTCGGAGTCACGGATAATTTAGAGGTCCGTGGCATAAAGAAATTGGGAATCACTGACTTACATGCCCATAAGTTAGAAGAATGTACAGCACAGGACGCACGTAATAAAATTAACATTCTTGTATACAATTAAATCTCATCAAATACCAAGCTGACCTATTCTCAATGGATAACTTAAATTTATTTTTTAATAACCTTTTATTGTTTTCAAATTTTCTCAAATATGTATTATGTTTGTTTTTTTAGGTTACTATTTTACGAATTGGCAGATCATTATTTTTATAGTAATTATATTCATTTACCATGTCGACTGTGGAATAAAAAAAGGACGTAACCTGCATATAATAAATTTTATAGGAGGCACAATAACATTTATCTCATGATATTAAGCCAATGTCGAAACATTGCATAAACACAACCTTTAAGTGAATGACTTCTAAAACTGTTGTTTTTTTAACTAAATATAATGCTCATTTAATAAGTTATTCAAGAAAAACTAGTAAAATTGATTAGGTAGAGACCTTTTTTCCTGGTCGCAAATATTACAGGCCGTCTTTTTTTCAAACTCAACTGCTAAATCTCCGCGTTTTCAGCTTACCTCCTTTTGATAGATTGTGCATTAAATCGTGTACATTATGATTATCGACTAAGAGCTACATTAAAAAATTGATGATTACGTCCTTTTTTCTTTCCACAGTAGAAATCTTTTTAAGATTATATGCATATATGCTTTAATAATATGAAGATAATCACTCCAAAATGTATAATGTAAGTCTCTGTATTGTAAAGACTAATGTTGACAGTTTTTTTTCACGCCTAAATGTTGCCAGACAACTGATCGCAATGCATTAAGCATTAATTAAGTCCAATGCAATTGGGTATTCATTCAGTCCTGCATTTTTCAATTTTTCCACATGTGTCAGGTTTTAAAAAATCCAAAAAACCAGGAAACATCTCTAGACATTATTAATTCCAAAATCTTAAAAACACAATGTAAATGATGGATAATGTTATTAAATTTTTTTTAATAGATTCAGCATATATTCGTTGGCAATTTACATTTATTTATTATAATGTTTAAGTATGTAGTTGGTGATATAATTATATTTGAATCGATTATTGAAAAACACACCGAAAATCACACTGAAAACTTGTTATATTTTTTACTGAATGTATGTGTTATATTATAGTTCGCTCCCGACGTGGAGCATATGGATCTACACACTGTAAAGATATCCACTCCGAAAGAGGAGTACATGGATCTCCGCAATGTGAAGACGTCTTGACAGATTATTTTTCATGAGAATCGTTTATCAGACAATTGCTCAACCCAATGGATAGCCAGTCCTGCATTTTCAGATTTTTAAAATCCGATCAGATGGGGAATCGAACCCGCATCCCCCGGGTTGCTAAGCGCGCCCGATACCAACTACGCTAACCGGGGAGACATATTGTAGTAATTTTACATATTTTTTTATATATGTTGATTCAAATATTAACAATAAATAAAAAAATTGAAATAATGAAAAAAATATATACACCAACTAAATTGACTCTTAAATAAAATTATTATAAAATTGAACCAATTATATTATAATATAATTTATGATGGACTAGACTTTCTATAAAAAATCACAATAAAAGTTTTCAAAAATAACTTACTTCTATCAAATTTTACTGAGAAAAATGGAGAGCTTAATGTTTCTAGGAAATTGAACGGGAGAATTCCAGGAAATGTGCAGCTACATGCTGAAATCTGAAATCAAAGAGAATTTTTCTTTTGTTTGAGCGAAATACCTTCATCACCAAGGTTAGTGATCTACCACAGACCTTTGCAAGAACCGATGTTTTTGATAATACAAAATTATATACACCAGTTGAAATATTATAGATTTCCGCAACGCAGTTTGATTGCTCCATTATTGTGACATCTCACCTATGAATATCTGTTACGTAGCCAAATTGCAATACAAAGTAAATACTTCTTTATTTTACTAAAGAAATTCACATAATGATATTTGATAATAGTGTAAAAAATTCAATACATGTAAACTTGTACGAGTCTTCACAAATAAGTATCATTTAATACCATATTCGCTCCCAAAGTAGAGCATATGTATCTTCATAGTGTCCATTCCGAACGAGTGAAAGTTTGTAATGTAAAGACGTGTTGAGAGATTATTTTTCACGAGGATTATTTATCAGACAATTCGCTCAACCCAAAAGCCCTGTATTTTTAGATTTTAAAATCTGATAGACGGGGAATTGAACCCGCATTCCCCGGATTGCTAGGAACGTATGCTACCAGCTACACTACCGACGAGATAAATAAATTATAAAATAAAATAT
Source organism: Rhyacophila evoluta (assembly GCA_022683975.1). Classification (NCBI taxonomy): domain Eukaryota; kingdom Metazoa; phylum Arthropoda; class Insecta; order Trichoptera; family Rhyacophilidae; genus Rhyacophila; species Rhyacophila evoluta. Next base: position 5,382 of record JAGVSQ010013447.1, read on the forward strand.
TTAAAAACGGAAGTACACAGCGAGAGAACAATTTTATATCAGAAACTATTATACTTGCTTGTCTAATTTGTCTGTGAATTGATTTATAATATAATGATATTAATAGTCACTTAAATTAAATATCACATCACAAAAACTTACAGTCACCAAAAGGTAAAATGAAACACTACACAACTTCATAGTGAATATAAATTATTTTATAAATAAAACTAAAACAAAGTAATAAACTGATATTGATGTCAGGAATGATAAACTCTATTTGAATATTAAATCTAATTGCATTGCGTTTAAATAGACGTAGAGAATTATTTATGATAATCTAACTAATAAAAACAATCAGCTCACTTACAATATATAATTATTATCGAAGAATTTATATAGATCACGTCTATGACGTATCCTATCATTTCTTAAAGATCGTAGAGATAAATGATATAAATAGTGTGATTGTTTTTATTTTAATTCATTTTATTTATTTATCAAGCTAGTTGAAACTTTAACAAGGTTTATTTCGGCTAAAAAAGTTATATATTTTTTTAAAAAAGGCACATATATTTTTTATTTAAATCAAAGATTCAGATTTTTTTTAAATTTGAAAACCTTTATGCATGAAGCAATATTCAATTTTGTTTTTATACCATGTTCGCTTCTAATATGGAGCATATGGATCTACACCGTTTGAAGGTATTCACACCGAAAGAAGAGTATATGGATCTCCACAATGTGAAGACGTCTTGAAAGATTATTTTTCACGAAAATTGTTTGTCAGAAAATTACTCAACCCAATAGGCATCAAGTCCTGCATTTTCCAAATTTTTAAAATCCGACAAATGGGGATTCGAACCCGCATTATCCGGATCGATAGTCGCACACGCTACTAACTACTCTAACGGGGGGAAGTGCAAGGTACATAAAATATATGGAAATACTTTTAAAATATTTAAATTATAAGCTTTAATCAAAGTAGAACTCATACAATTTCTACCGCATTCTAACATGTTTTGGGTAGCTTCTTAACTTTGAAGATAGCTTCACGTTCGTTCCGACAGCATTTAGTCAACATGATATTTAAATGAAAGCCTCTTCAGGTTAAGTCTTGCATTTTGACGTCATTTAATCATATGTCATAATGAACTGTTTATATTATCCATGAGTAAAGACGAGGACATGTAAGTATATACATAGTATTGCTATTTGTACTATGCATTTTCAAGCTAATATACATTTCGATTTATTGTATGGTAGCCGATATGGACGAAGAAGATGAAGATTTGTTTTATATAATCTACACGCGATAAATGAATTACAAATCTTATTTGCAAGAAAGAAATCAATTCTTTGTTAATTGTATTGAATAATTTATATTTTTGTAGCATTAATTAACTCTCAAACGGATTTTTTATCAAATTACAACTTTTTCTGTTGATGTAATTTTATTGTTTTCTTATGGAATTTATAATTAAGTAAATCGATAGAAATCAGTCAACGCTTATTTGTTCACATCCTTATTGGATTCATACATCATTATCATAGACTATGTACGAATATAGTTTTAAAACTGATGGTTTTCTTAGACAAATACTTTGTATGAAACATTTTCTGCTCTAAATGTAGATCATAAATTATATAATTAAGTAGAAGACGTCTAAACCACAAGATTTTTTTCATTTTATTGCATTAAATACTTCTAAAACACCAGTATTTTAATATGACAAAGACACCCAATAATAAATATACGCCAAAAGAAGTAATAACTGTTTGTTATAACTCGCATACTAAGAATTTAGAAAAAAATTATATATCCAACACGTCCATGTAGTTTTCGGCTTTGAAGTTTATATATATACATACCATGTTTGCTCCCAAAGTAGAGCATATGGATCCACACAGTGTTAAGAAATCCACTCCGAAAGTGAGTATATATATCTCCGCAATGTGAAGACGTCTTGGTAGCTTATTTTTCACGAGAATCGTTTATCATACAATTACTACAATTACAATGGGCATATAATACTGCATTTTGAACTCATAAAAATCTGACAGATGGGTAATCGAACCCGCATTCCCTGGATTAAGAGGCGCGCACGCTACCAACTACGCTAACCGGGAAGTTTAAATACAATATTACCTAGTTACGAATACATTTTTGTCCATATCTATTTGAAATTATAATAATTATCATAATTCCACATTCAAACATTTTTTCAATAAACTTACGTATATATTGTTGTAGCTTATTGTATTAATATATTGTTTTATTTATAAACAAAAATACAATAAACATAACCAATTCTAAAGTTAATAGGTAAAGACTAATATAATATTAATAGAAATCCAAGCACAAAACGATAAAAATTTTAATAGGCAGAACATGTCCAATTCACAACATTCAATAACTTTTAAAATAGTAAGTTTTTTATATAATTTAGTATTCAAGAAAAATGTAGCATATGCCATGTAAGTATTCAATTTTCATATTAGGGTATGAATAATATAAAAGTTATACTAAATCTTACTTTGTTTCTGAAAATTTTCAATCGCGTTTTTCTCGCAATCGATAAATTGTGGCTTGGAAGTATTCTGCTTAACTACATTCATTTAATTTCTTCATTAGTTTTGTCGATAGCTTTTTTGCGTTATTATTACCGAAAAACTAATTTTAATAAGTTTATTTAGTAAGGTAAGTCACAAAAATTTATCGTGTATTTTTTTAGTTGAAAATAATTAAAATTTGAAGAATTTTTGTCACCTCTATAAATTCGCCGCCCTCGTATAGTACCTATTTTATATACGTTAATGGTACGGGACTGGAAAAATGGAAATAATATCATAGTAGTTACATTTTTTTTGTGAAAATGACTTTATATAACAAAATGCAACGTGATAATAATTGTCTTGTTCATATTACGCCATCGAGACTGGTGAGTATGAACCTAACCAGTCTACCTTGGAAAAATACCACTGATATAAATGATTGTGCGGTAGATTATCGACTGCATTTTAAGAATATGTAGTATATTAATATATATTAAATTAAATATGGATAATTTTATGTAACGATATATTTCTATCACCATATCCACCGCGAGGAATGTGAAGGACCTCCATAATGTGAAGATTTATTTTCACAGGATGTTTTTTTATGTGGATTCGCTGTCAGCTAACATATCAATCTATTGAATATCCATGTTTTACATTCAAATACACATTGAAGACAAATTGATTGTTTTTTATGACAACAATGTTATCCAAAATAATATTATGTGTTTGTTTTATACAAGTTTGAACGAATAAAGTATTTTAATTATGTCACCTAGAAATTATTTTATAAAATTATATTCTAACGTAGTTTAGTTATAGTTTTATAATATTTTTATACCATGTTTGCTCCCAAGGTGGAGCGTATGGATTTACACAGTATGAAGATATCCACTCTGAAAGTGGAGTATATGGATCTCTACAATATGAAGACGTCTTGGCAGCTTATTTTTCACGAGAATCGTTTGTTGTACAATTGCCCAACTCAATGGGCATCTAGTCATGCATTTTTGGATTTATAAAATCCGACAGATGTGGAATTGAGCCCGCATTCCCTGGATTGGTAGGCGCGCACGATACCAACAACGCTATCGAGGACACTATAGTTAGTATATAACTCTACAGGATAATAAAAAAAAATCTCATGAATTTTTAGATCATTTGTCCATTATCAACTACATATAAACGGTCGTACCTATACCTATCAGAATACAATAGTATATATATAGACTGTGGTAAGGAAAAAGGACGTAATCCCAATTTTTCAAAATTGCTTTTTTTTAATAATCAGGATGTATACAACTTAATAAAAAGTCTATCAAAGGGATATAAGCTGAGAATGCTGAATTAGTGTCTAAATTTAGCTTTTGAGTTTAAAAAATGGATGGCTCGTGAAATTTGCGGCCAGGAAAAAAGGCTTCCACCTAATCAATTTTATCAGTTTTTCATAAAAAAAATATTAAATTAATATTATATTGAGAAAAAAAAGCTTTAGTCTTCATGCACTTTAAGGTTGTGCCTATGTGATATTTTGAATTTGGCTCAAAATCATTAAATCAATGTTTTTTGTGCTTGCTATAATTTTTTTTACGTGTAGGTTACGCCCGATATATGTACTTAAATAATATTATATTTTAATTTACGATGATTTTTTCTTACTTTTGCCTGGCTTAAGCAGAATTTACGCTTATTTGACTGTGTTCTGAGACCATAACATCATCAGCTATTTCAGTTTCAGCCATGATGTGATACCCAGGGTCATGTTAATTTTTTGTCTTATCTTGTATTATCCTATAAAAAAAAAATCAGGAACTTCGAAAAATCCCAAATCTATGTATGCATCATAGTCACTGAACAAACTCTTTCAACCATTATTCAATGTTTGCAAATTCCCGTCTTTGTTAATTATCTAAAGCACGTTATATCGAGGCTTAAATCTAATTTATAATCTAGAAAGTTGTTAGAATAATAAATTAAAACTAATGCATTTAAATTTTATTAAACAAAACTATATCATGTATGGAAATTCAGGATTAATTATTATTAAGGACATTTTGAATTAAACATGTTAATGGATAATTAAAATTTATTATTTTCCTACACTATAAATCTAGTATTAAATAAAACAAGATTGCTTCAAATATTATGCAAAGACGTTATTAAAATAACTTGATAATATTTTTCAAGCTATTTAAAATGTAATACTTTATATTTAATAGTATACTAGAGAAATCCATCTTGTAATCAGTATTTATTTTCAAAATGTCATTTAATATATTTTAATTTATTATTTTTGCCATTATGAAGGCGTTAACGCTCGCTGAAAAGACAAACAAAGTTTTTCAATAATAATTAATATTACTAAAAAAATTTAAGTTTATTGTTAAATTTTATTTTAGGTATAAATTTTCATATTATGTATAGTGAGTTATTTTATTATTACATACTCAGTATTTTTGATTTGTAAATTGAATTTATTAAGTATCATCGTCGGCGCAAACAACGAACGACAGAACAAATAATTGAACGCATAAAAATAAATTGATTTATAGCTCATCTTTTATTTTACTGTACAAATAACCAATGGATTTAGATTAAGCGATTGGTTGATAGTCGTTACACATGATTAAATGATGATTTTTTTTATATTGTTTTGATTAATATGTTTTATATATATTGAAAAGGACTTGAAAGAGAAGACAATGCACGTTCTTTAAATACAATTACAACTTAATAATTGACGTTTTTTATAGAAAATGATGTCAAAAATTAAACTTCTTGGTTCATTACGAAATTTTGTTATACTTAGATGAATTTCTCCCCGGTAGCGTAGAGGTTAGTGTGCACGCTTAGAATCCGGATAATGCGGGTTTATTGTGGATTTTAAAAAATCCAAAAATTCAAGATTGGATGCCCATTGGGTTGACCAATTGTCTGACAAACAAGTCTCGTGAAAAATAATCTGTCAAGATGTCTTCACATTTCCGAGATCCTTGCCTACTCCATGTTTGATATTGATATCTTCCACCTAGGTGTGAGCGAGCTTAGATGGATACATTATCAGAATAAGGTCTGTCTTACTTCTTACTTACTTGGTAGACACTTTCTTTTACCTTCTGTATGTATATGTATATTTCAATTATTTCTTTATTCTTTTTTTATATTTTAATATGTTTTTAATATTTTC
>JAGVSQ010013448.1:0-11106 GCA_022683975.1 Rhyacophila evoluta
ATAAAATATTCAATCAATTATAAAACAACCTGTTAAACAAACGTTTACTAATAAGCTAATGGATATAGTAATGTACTATTAGGGAACATAAGTTTAGATATTAGTTCGGCATTTGCAGCTTACGTCCTTTTGACGAAACGTGTATTAAGTTATTTAAAGTATGATCATCTAAAAATGACTATTTAAAAAAAAACTGAGGGTACGTTCTTTTCCCTTCCGACAGTTGATATTTAAAGTAATACATGGTTACAAATTAAAATATTAACTTTTAGTCAATTATAATACACGTCTTTACCATGATGATTAATCATGCATCCTAATATATACAATATAAATATAACTTTATTTATATATATATATATATATATATAAAGTTAATATACGTGTAGATAATAAAGGCACAATTTTTTAATGTGGTGCTTTCATCAATATGCCCTGACGAATGTTTTTTGAAGAGAATTGACTGTCAGCCAATCAATCAACTAATCTGGTATTAAGTATTTGATCAACTTCCTTATAAATATTACAAACATCAGAAAATTCAAACATTTATATGAAATGTTATACTGTCAACCATTCGGGTTCAGTTGTTTCGTGTATTTTGTTGAAGATATAGAAACATGTAAAAACTCTTTAACTGATTATTTGGATGACGATATTAATGACGGCAGGGTAAATCATTCCAAAGATGTTTCGATATTGTTAACCTAGCCGCTTTAGATTATATTTTTGCATCAGTAAAATTATAAATATGATTTCCATGTTTATTTAATTTGTGTATTTTCTTCGTGAAAAGTTCAAAGGAAAGTATGGTTTTCTTAAAAAAAGATTTTATAATGAGTAAAATTCAACATTTTAAAATACTTTACACAGGTTTCTTAAGATGACGTTCGTGGGGTGAGGTCAAAGATAACGAAGAGAAAAGTGAGAATGACATCAGGAGGAAAATTGTATTTCCTTTGTCAGTGAATACCAAATGAGAATGAAAAACGAACCCATGATAATTAGACGTGTAGGTACTGAAAATTTTGAATTGTTGTTAGCATTTTTTTATTCCGATATACGGCCCGCAAACTTGGGAGATTACAATTAATTAAAGCAGGAAGCTTTGTGTAATATTAAAGTTCAAGGAAATTTGGTATTGTTGATTTTGTAAGAAATCCGATTTGCAGTGTCTACACCAATAATTTACAATAAAATATACAGATTTTTAAACTACATTAGTTTTATAAGGTGAGCCATAAATAATTGATCGTAACAGAAAAATTTGATATCTTAAAATTAGGCAATACTGTATTTTAATATTATATTTTGAAATGATAATGTAGAAAATTTACATCCCATGTTTTCTTGCGCTGGTCGATCATATCATATTTTTTCACAAATTTCACACATAATATAATGTTTTTAATAAACAATATGATGGTGGCCAATAATTATATGCGAGCGTTTTGATGCTGGGGGTAACGGACCTAAATCCTACAGCTGCTGAGAATTTAAAAATATCAAAAATATTGGATACACAATAGATTGGCCAATATACTGAAAATCAATTCTCGTAAAAAACTATGCTAGCTATGCTTACATTGAAAAAAATCCATTTATTATATTTTTGCAAAGGACAACATTAAAGTGTGTAGATTTATAATTTATACTCAGTTTCGGAGTGAGCATGATCAACATATTTAGATATCGTTTCTATGTACTCGTAAATACACGATAAAGAAATGTTTTTTTAGTAAACATGAAGTAGTTTTGGATAGTATATAGTAGTGCAGTGCATATAAGTAGAGAAAGTAACAAATGCCGCTAATATGCCGGCATTTCTAGAGATTTTCTGATATTGAGAAATTATGCCACGGCACACCTAGCATCGTCTCATGGTGTAACGGCTGGAGAACACTGGTTAATAACACCATTCAATTTCGTAGGTTGGGAGTTATTTTACTATAGTTTGACTTTAAAAAAATGTTTTATTCTGACACACTGATGTTGTGTTAAATTACGACAGCAACATATATTACATAAGTATTAAACTTGTCTTTAATCTATATTGTAAAATAATGTAAGTAAATTATGTTTGTCTGTCACAAGAACTACTCCCAATCAGAAAAAATTAGCGATGTGGAATTTCTATATGTTATTTTTAGATCAACTATTTTCTTATTAAGCTTCAATATCATCACCGGTAGTTAAAAAGTTCCTTAAAATATGGGATGCAGCGAAGGATATAAATATTTTTTTTTATAACGGGATGAATAAAATTAATGTAAATATAGAATGAGTTTAAATCTTTCCCAAGCAAAGCCAGGTAACAAAACTATAATAGGCATAATATAATAAAATGTTAATTAATAAACCATACAATTTAAAATAATTTAAGTAATTTATTGTATATTTTAATTACAGAGTTGAATATCTATTGATTTAATCCACAGGTATGACGTTGGCTTAAGAATGCAATTGATGACTCTGACTTTCTGACTGACAACGAGAAAAGTATGAAAAAATAGAACCTCATTATTGAAGTACATCATTGACATTCCCTGAGCAAAAAGGGCGCCATGTGACAGAGGAGATAATTAAGAAGCAACCCCCAATTGCCCTAACCCTGTTTCTTGCTGGCCCCCAAAAACAATTTGTTAATCTGACTAAATCGCACAATTAATTTTGCTGATTTTTATGATGAGTCTTTCGGCTTACCGAACAAAAATTCATATTTGTCAGTGGCAAGCTTTCATGAAACCATTTTAAATTATACATTTTTTAATTCAATTTTTTGTAAAATTCAGCAAATTTTATAAATAATATAATTTCCAAGAATTCCAAAAATTAAAGTACTTCTCATTATTATTGTAAAGCGTAGTCTTTCTCGGGCTTAAACTATAGATATATTTTTTTCATTAATTATACAGTCGGGTAATTTTTTTTTTTAACATTATTCATTTATTTTTTTCAATTCTTGTAACATTGTTTCATAATAGCTGTCGTCACGATCTATGTCGCTTAGACCCGGAATTTGTATCAGTTATCCTCCAGCACCCCCAATACCGCATACAAGTGACTTGAGTTTAACCACAGTGACTAGATGACAAACAAAATTAGATAAATAAAATTAATAAAGAAAAATGAAATTCTTTGATAAATAATTAAATAAAAACACTATTGAAGTATTTATATATTATAATATATAATATATGACTCTAGTTCGAGATGTATTTGTACCTTTTTTGACCGGTGGAATTTCAGTATCCTGTACCGGCAGGCACCATCCATAGAACGCTCTCGGCGGAACTAAGAATTGCTGGCATGATCTGAGAAGATCCAAGACAGTTGGTGGGTGACATAAATATTCCTGGAGGTACCATGTAACAGCCATATGCTCAATATAGTGAATGGAAATGACAGAAAAAAATAAGAATTAGTTCTTTAAATAAAACAAAATGTACAATAATATTAAAATGTTATACGACAAAATCGCAACGTGTTTGTAAAAGTAAGAGTTCTATTTAGTAACATAATAATGTATATAAGTAATGTATAGTAGGTATATTCGTATAATATGTAATATTATGCTTTCATTTCTAACTAATTAAGTTACAGGTGTCAGAATCGTATAATTTATTGCAGTATTATTATATTTCAACATTTTTTCTCTCAAATTTCTTTTCTCAGTTGGTACGGGCAAAAAAGCATAGATGACAAGTAACCTAAGCTAAGCCAGTTTATTAAAGCTCGCCTTAGTTTAGCTTTAAGGTGAAGCTAATTACAGGAATATAATACAGGGCGATCCATCACTCTTGAGGAAGTCCATTGTCAACTGTCAACCCAACGTGCCACCTACTTAAGACAAAATAATCACCTATACCTTCTTCAGATAAAATTCTTTTCAACGAAAATTTAAAAGCAAGAGAAAGTTTTATCAACTTAATTTTTGAGCTTTTTATATTCACAATTATTAATACAAACTGTCATGTATATTTTAAATAATTATTAAAAATATACATAAATAAACTCGAATGATAAACAAATGTGAGCCGTGAACAATATATTTCCAATATCATTAAAATAAACGTTTGGACTCTAGTTTTAATGAATTTTTATTTTCATACAATAAATACAATAGGTCTCTCAGATAAAAGGGTTTTGATCAAAGTAAACTTATACATTGTGCACATTCTGATGATATCGAAGTGGAAAACCTGCTTTGCATGAAACCATACAAAAATGTTAATTTAGTTTGATTTTGAAAACTTAATTATTTTTATTTATATGTAATTATGACTTCACAAGATCACAAGAAATATTTGTCGATAACTATTTGTGGCAGAGTAACCTTTTTTGATATTGGTATGAGAACCATAATGGCTATCAAAAACTTTCATTAATCCGTAAAATTTTAAGTCAGTATAATATTATCCTTGGGCTGTAAAACGGAACTTCACTTATTAATCGGTAATTTAGTAATGAAATCAGCTCCAATGAATATATATATTGTACCGTACATTATATCAATTACTATACATAATGAATGTCAAATAAACCATGACTAGAAATGTATGTTACATTTTATCATATTCAATAGGAGTACCAACTCGCGTTTTAAACCGAATATAATAACTAAATTTCAATACCATATTGAATAAATCATTTTATGAAAATAACTTCATTATTTTTGATTAAGTAGAAGATGTGATTCGACATATTGATATGATGATTTTTAAGAAAGAATTATGACTCGCATTTATAAATATTCAATACGAAATTATAATATGTACCGATTATTTGATTTGAAATAAAAAAAATATTAAAACTGATTATCATTTTCTTTAATTCTCGTACACATCCATATTTGACTGTATGATCGTACAAATAAAAGATATTGAAATGTCGAGAATCTGATTTGAGTTCGTTTGCGTCTATCGCTTATAAAAAATATTCTTCATTATTTTGTAAGCTTACTCAATTGGATCAGCTCAAAAATTAGTCAAACGAATAGTCTCAACATCCATTATTTTAATTTTGAATTTTTTTTATTTAAAAAATCTGTTTCTTTGGATATTTTTTTCTATATTTTAATATTAAATTAATAAAACCATATCCATTTTCAATAATATTTTTTTTGTATTTGATACAAATAAGCTGCAAAGATTTTAAAGATGAAAGTATTTAAAAAATATATTAAGATAAATTATCTTCTCTATAAAAGTTCTCAACAAGTAAGGAATAAACTTAATAATAAGATTATCGTTTCTTTCTTTGGGCACTTCATGAAGATTACTTTAAATATCTATTAGATTAAATTATTTCTTTGTGTAGCATTAAAATCTTACGATAAAACGGTTTAAGATGTTTTTAAGTATTTTACTTCTTTGGCGAATCTCCACTTTGTATGAAACGCAATAACTCCCTAACGGCGTCACTTACTTCTGACGTCGCATTAAGAAACTTTCATTTAAGCTTTTCTCCAAGTAGTTTTTAAGTATAATTATGACAATTAATGACACTTATTTTTGTTTAATTATCACCAAAAATGATATTATTTAATTAACTTCTATTGCCGAATATAATAACTACATGCCATAGTTGGACCTGAGCTAAAACTATTTTTAAATATTTATAAAAATTTTAAACATTCATATCGAGTTATGATTGTGACCAATTATAAACAATTTGGTTTTCTAAATTAAACCTCCCCTCGTTCTGTTTTAAAACTACTTTTTACTTTATATATAATAGATAATTGACTTCACCGGAGCCAAAAGGTAAATATGTGAGCTTCGGATCGAAATAAGTTTTTATAAAGCGGAGATTTATACATTCCATATTCTGGAGTACTCATGTTTATATTGTTGATATTGATATGCTTTCAAAACGGGCTTAGTAAATATAATAAAATCTTGATATAACGCACTAATGCGTATGAGAGTGTGTCCGTTCAAATCCATTACATAAAAGTAGATTTTCCAAATCCATTTTTTTAGTTAAGAAAATAAAGGCACAATACAAGACGGCAAACAGTCAATACATGTCATTAAATAGTCGAGTTGCGATCTTATCACTGTTTTTTTGAGTTGTTGTTTCTTCTTTATCTTGACTTCCATCCTCACTTTTCAAGACCATAACTTCTTCTGTTATTTCACTTTCAGTCATTATGTGTGACCGTATGGGTTACTTGCATCTACTTTTAACCACTGTAAAACATTAAAACGCGGGTAATAAGTTGCCGACACCTGGTCTACTGTATATATACTCGTATTGTGTTGACTAAATTTTATTTTCTTGCGCATAAATTGTAATAAAAAATATAATGTTGTTTATAAAATGTTATTTATATAATATAATGAAATCTACACATTTTTTTGGTTTTTGGATAAAAGATTTTTTTTTTTAAAGATTGGCTCGCAACTGGGCCCGTGTAATAATAATCTTTGCAAGATATGCTATAAACTATAGTATTTTATATGATTTCTTTCTTCTTATCCAAAGATAACAATTTAATATTATAATAAATAATATATTATGTAAAGAAATAGATATTTGTGATTGTAATATTGAATATACGAGTATATGATATTTAAATAAATTTTGTAGGAAATGGCTGAAATTGAAAACTTATTTTTTTTGAAGTTTTCAGAATATAAAAAAATCATTCTCTTCTGCAAAAGCTTCTTTAATGGAAATCTTTTGGGTATCTCAACATATGAAATATTTTGGCATCCGAAATTTAATTTCATTATTATTCCCGTAATGTATTTTCTGCTGTTGCTTCATATAGTAAATCACCATTATTTTATTATTACTACACGGAAGCCCTTTTTTATATGACTACGGCAGGTAAAATATAAAATATCATTCCAGAAAATCACGCAGCGAAGGGTTTAAAGTAAGTAACATTTAATTCTCTTATGAAATATACGGCGGGCTCGCGAAATTACTAGCTCCGGATACCAGAAGCGACAAGGAGGTATTTTCTCATTTGAGCCGGCGGGTGTCAGCCATGGCGGAATTAGTTACAAACGAGCTATGGGCCGTCTCGCACCGTCAGGTGGTTTATTGCTACCTGCTACCTAACAATGAGCTATGTTTCCCTGATACTTTTGTCGTCTCTAATCAGAGGTCAAAAGTTTCTCTTTGCAAATTATACACGCGTATTTAAAGGTTAATAACAGTTCTCTTCTATTTATTTGATGTATAATTTATAAAATAATTAATTATATGTATATTATAAAATAATAAAATTAGCTATACATAGTATATATATTTTGTATCATCTCCAAAACTGAGGCATATGGATCTGCACTTATCTTATTAATATATAGAGTTCTTGACTCTTAAATCAATTTCCACTTTAATTTGATATCAAGCTAAATACTTAACCTAATGGGCATCAAGTCCTACATCTTTTCTGTGGAAATTGAACCTGCAATCTCCGGTTTCGTAGTACGCATGCTAACCTTTCAGCTAACCGATAAATATAAAACGTTCTATAGATCCTCTTTAAAAACATATTTTTTATAACGCCTAATAGAGTTATATTTATCTAATGTTGACTCAATATCACTAGGTATTACTATTCACAACCAGAAGCATAATATATATTAAAGTGCCTTGGAAATCTTCTTCTTTGCAATAATTATTCGAGACCATAATCATAATTAACGAATGCATGATAAATATAAAGTATACATAGATTTCTTTTCTATCTCTCAATATATTGAAACTATGCGAAATCCTTTATAAAGCTTCTAATTTTCTTACTCAAGTTTCAACTAGGCTTATTATTCATTAAATAGTATTTCACACGTGTACTACCTAGATTCTAACCAAATATTTTAAATATACATATATTTCCTATAAAAATTAACTTATATATTTTTTATTGAAAAAAATGTTTAAAAAATACCTGTTCCTTAATTAATATTCCGTATCTATTGTAATACCAATATGAGAAAAGTTTTTATTTACATATTTAAATAATAATATTTATATAATAATAAAAAACGATAGCTACAAAAATAATACGAAGTTTTTAATGATATATTATTTTATGTTTGTACAGAAGAGTGTGTACATACAGTTATATGTATGGTAGTTTGTTTTATCATACACGGAGACGAGTTTAATTTTATTTTAACCATAAAGATGTAGATCTATATATAATCGAAATTTATGCTGACAAAGCATTCTTTTACAAGAAATGATTGTCAGGTAATCTTTCAACTTTTATATAATATCAAATATTTGTTTACTATTATACTCGTATCTTTCATCTTAATCATAGTTAAATTTTGTTTGTGGCAAAGAAAAATAGTGTGTGGTATAACACGAATGAATAATTAATATAATTGCAAAACTATCGCCGTGATATCATTATTGTCGTCTACACCAAACTGGCACAACCGAAATACGGCTGACATTAAAAGGAGACCGTTGTAAATATTTTATAGGGTTTGTTACATTAATGCTACCCCAAGAATCGTCATTTCCGTCCACTTGTAAGGGTAGAAACAGTTTATTTTTATCTAAATTTAAATTGAATATAACTTATTTTATTAAATAGGGTCACAATAGAATATTAAATCATTAGATCTGAGAAATTAATGGGTTATTGATTCTCTACTGAATATAATGACGTACATTAACCCATACCTTATTTGCTTACCGTACCAAAAACTACGGTACTGGGTTGCAAGCATCCAGTTAAAAATATATATACTTCAAATTAAAATTATGCAAAATCTACCAAATTAATTAATATAATTGACTATATAAAAATCATTTTACTGTGTATTAAAAGTCGAATAAATAAAAATAAGTATAAGATATGAAAAAATATCGGCGCTGATAGAATATACGATATCACAGGAAAAATATCTTTTATACACTGAGTGACTTGGCTATTGTATTTAGCCGCAACAAATGCTCCTTTTCTACTCCTCTTTTTATTCTATACACTATACATTTTCTATACACTCTAATTTCTAAGCAGAAATACTAAAAAAATATTCACTTAATTATAAAGTATGAATTGTATAACTTATGATCCAATTAAAAAAATATATAAAAAAATAATTTTGCTTAAATCCCGATTAATACTTGTATTATATATGCTTTCTTGGTTAATATATATTGGAACTTACTTCATGATTTGAATACCTCATAATAAATAAATAGTATTTTAAAATCTATTAACTAGAGGCTGATATAATTTCACTATAATATACAATACTGTGATCATCAATGTGACAACGATTTTGCACTGTTTCAATAAGTGCAAGCTTTTTCTAGCAAACTGCGCAAAGATTTAAATTAATTTCGTTCATTTTGTACGCAACATGGTAAATATTCAGGAGCACTAATTTAATCAAATCTTTAGCCCCTTTTCTATAAATTTACGCGTAAGACACTGATTATAATGTACCACCACTTCAGAACTTGTTACAAGATGAGAGCGTTTATTCTTAATGCACCATTAAAATCCATTTTATTACTTTAACCCTCCCAATCCCGTACAAGGTACCATTTGCCAAGCACGACTTTTTATGCAGAGGGTCACCGGTTCAAATGAATTTCCTCCTTACTTTTTTATCCATCCTCCTTAATCCCGTCTGGCTATTCGATATTCTCTTCCAAATTATGTACTTCTCACAAATAGGATACATTTTCTGGGACGCTTTTTTTTATTTGTCCTCTCTTCATATTACCCACAGTATATTCGTAGCATTTACTCTCAGTGTAGATCTTTGTAATTACGTAAATTCATTCAATCAGTTTCATTCAACACATTCAACTATGTTTGACTTTTATCTGTAATCAGATAGAATCTAAGTTATACAATAATTATTTCTTGGTAACTATTGCATAGGCCCTCTACATATAATCACCAATATCGATATACATTTGCATCGAAATCAACTTTGTCAAACAATGAGATTTGAAAATTTTGTGTTGTTTTAAAAACACTAATACACAATTGTTATTAACTAATTATTGATACGTTTTTAACATTAAAAGAAATTCTTTGCATACTTCCATTGAATTTTCAGAGTCAGCCATTAAAATAAAATGAAAATTACTCCCGCTTAATTTGATAGAAATATGGTCACTTTTACATGCTAAGCCCAGCATTAATTTGAAATAACTATTGAAAAAAATTGATGCTGATAACGTGATTACAAATGTAGTTGTGTATTCAGAAAAAGCCAAATATTGTATTTACAGAATGCATTATATTGGTGCAGCCATCTGTGGTAATACATAGTACATGATAAAAACTGGCTCCGATTTAGTTCCTCAGTTTCGATAACAGATCCTTGCGTTGAATATAATTTAAGTGATTTAATTTTGTGAACATCTTAAACATAGATTCCCAATCTTTTTTTGCCTACCGCTCCTTTTCGAAAAAAACACTCAAAATTGCTCACTGCCCCCCTTTCACGTTTATTTTTTTAGCTCGCGTTAATTTATTATATATAGAGCCAATGCCCCCCCCCCAAAATGCCTGCAAATTATAAGTTTCTCCTTTTTCAGCTTGCATAATGTATAATTTTTCATTCCTTCTTTAAAAAATCACCCCTAGATGTCCTAAACACCTCCCAAATGATTACTTTTGCCTCTTTGGAAGTATTCATTACCCACGGAGGGCGGCACCGCTCACTTTGGGAACCTATGATCTGGAAAATTACATAATAAATCAAAAGTTTTCCACCATGCCCAAATTCAGGAAACAATACTTATTCTACCTATAACATACGCTGCGGATGCCTTAGGAAAGCGTTTACCCTACTTGCCCCATTTTAAAGCTAGTCAATGTTTTAGATTTTTAAAACATTATCGGGTATTATTCGTGATATATCATATGTATTATGTTCGGCGTAGTTACAGGATACTAGTATAACTTAAGCGGATGAAATGTGGTTGATGAGTGACAACATATCTTGTGACAGCTAAACGATCTCAAATACGGTCTAAATGTGATCCAAATTAGATATTATTCACTTAATCTTAATAAATAAAATCTAGTTTCTGTGTGTTTGTTTGTGTTGGAGGTTTGATTGGTCGAAAACATTTTTCAATTCTAGCGTAGGATTGGTCGAAAATATG
>JAGVSQ010013449.1:0-11103 GCA_022683975.1 Rhyacophila evoluta
TCGCTAACAGTGATCTCACATATGGAAGTTTACCAGTTTTAAATAATTTAGAAACCAAATTGAAGTTTAATTACACCTTAATAAGTGTTTCATCTATGATTATTTAATAGCACTACATTGTACACGATATATTATAGATGTTAATGTGCTGATCTTTTAAAAGGGCTGTCTCTTTTCTATTCAGTTATTAAAATAAAAAGTTATGTCTTAAGTTTATCAATAGATTATTATAAATTGGTTACCTAGTTATGAATAAAAATAACAACAAAGTAGCCCACAGTAGTAAATCAATTTTAAATTGGTCTATAAAGCCAACTGGCATCTAAAACATTTTTTATCTCGTCGTTGAAAACCATTTTTCCGACCAATGCTACGACACACCGTCTGATTTTCGGTAAAACTAAAGAAAAGAAAAGAACAACTCATTGAATTCGAGAAATATTTTGTTTTTAATATACACGTTTCCTTAGTGGAGCATAAGTGTACCACATTGAGATTACTTTATCGAAGAAAAAACATGGATGAGTAATTTATATGATGTATTTTTGATATCATAGAAACACAGCTAGTCGCATGTCGACTTTAATGTATTAACTTTAGAGGTTTAAAGATGGTAATATGGATATTATTATTTCATGATATATGAAGTTGGGTATTATTATTGTTTCAGGATACTACATGGTTTCTCAAACTATGCTTTGATGAATGTTATTAATCTATTTCTATTTATCTATTTTTTCGAAAAAAGTAAAATGATAAATTGTGTTTATGAACGGAATTTTTATTTGATCCAAAGACTATGGCAGTAACATGCGCTATACAAAAAAACACTTTTTCAACACAAAATATTTTAAGAATCATGGTCGAATTATAAACTAAAACCTAGTCATATATTTAGGTGCAATTTTTCAGATCATATTTTAAAATAATAGCACACGTGCAAACAGATTACGCATTCTCTGAATGAAATTTGAAAGAACACTTGGTTTTCCCTCACTATGTATCCACACCCACTATGCAGACGTATACCATGGCGTAATAAACGTGTATTCTATAAAAAATATGAATGCTGCGTGACGTACGGCGGATCAGTTCAAAGCAAACTTGACGATTAAGCAAAGTTCTCACATTTTAAGCTGGCGACAATCACTAACAAATGTAAGGTGACTCATCAGTTGAACGATAAAGTTAGATTCAGTCAAGTTTTGGTGAATCCATTAAAAAATCAACTCAGTTCAAACAAAAGTTCCCTCTATAGATTTCATTCGTTTTTTCTCGGTCAACTGTAATCGTTTCAACATGCCAGAAGTGGCCCAGTAAAGCTTTTTAATACTTTGATTGGCGTCCACTAGAGTCTGGGTGAATCATATCCCAACTAACTATCCCCTGCTAATATCTTATCGTCTTGAAAAAAGAACATTTGGCTCACCGCAAAATAAAACATTGAATGTATTTTTTGTCAATTTTATCAAACTACGCCATGAAGACGTCAATGCTACTAACACTTAAAATTCGCGATGCAACATGACGCACTCACTAGTGAGATGCTAATGATACAATTATACTTATCTATTAATAAATCGGATATACAATGTAACCACTCATTATTAATCTTCGTATTAAGAAACAGATTGCTTTAGGCATACAATTTTACACAGTGAATAATTTCTTTCAAGCCCTTTAGAATATTTATGTAGAAATAGATAAAAATACAACACGTGGGTCACAGAGTATCGCTTACGTATCACTGAATTGGCTTCTAAATCATTTACAAAGAGTATTATTTTATTAAGACAATGGAATAAATAAATACAGCGCTATGTTTGCCAAGTGGATTCTGTGCTTAAATTAAAAAAAAAAGCTTTGAAAGTATGCAGCGACACATATATGACAGTAATATAATGAGAATTACTTAGTAGTTTTTTTTATTTGACGACGCTCTCTAAAATCTGGCGCCGGGCGAAAAAAACAATCTCGCCAACAGATTTACTCTTTCGTTGCGTGACGCTTCATTTGCTCACATTTTGTCAACTTACTATCATTCAAACGTTGCGTAACTATTGTATATCAATTTAACATTAAAAATGTCCCATAAATTTGTTTTTAAAACGTGCTGCATATAAATTCTAAATACAAGTATTAACTATTTGTAAAAGATGGGAATACTTTTCACTTTATAATATATCTTCCGTATTATCAATCTTTAAGCATACACGGTGGATAGTGTAAACAGATTGTTTTAAAGTTGATATGTTTTATAAAACACTTTTTATAATATACTTAAGCTACTTACATAATGAAAGCAGAACTAAATAAAAGCTTATAAAAAAATCTTATAAAAAGACGGCCTGTGAAATTTGCGACCGGAAAAAATTATTGATTTTCTTAAATAAATTATTCAATTAATATCATATTGAGGAGATAAAACTCCAATTTAAATCTTCTTCATGCACTTGTAAATGTTTGTCTTCATGCACACGTAAAATAATCAATTACGTTTTTGTGCCTCCTGTAAAAATAATTATATGTGGGTAACGTCCTTTTTCCCTTCCACAGTCGATTTTGATTATTTAAATGGATCCAATATATTGAGATAATTATAGTGAATATGTGTGTAAAATTCATATCAACTATATTTATTCCACAAAACAAACAAAATGGAAACATGGCACATATATATTTTTTTTTTTTTTATACCACGTTCGCTCCCAAATTGGAGCATACGGATCTACACAGTGTGCAGTTATCCATTCTGATAGAGTATACGGATCTTTGCAATATGAAGGCCTCTTGACAGATTATTTTTCACGAGAATCTTTTGTCCGACAATTGCTCAACGCAATAGGCGTACAGTCATGTATTTTCAGATTTTTAATATCTGACAGATGGGGAATCGAACTTATAATCCCCGGATTACTAGGCGCGCACACTACCAACTACGCTAACCGAGGAGATAATTATAAATTATTGAACCTAAATAAATGTTAATGAAAAAAGCTATACAATCTATTCGATAAATTTCAAACAAGATACAGTTTGAAATTTGTCTAAACAATAATACGGATAAAACTTGTACTTTGATTTATATTAAACTGTGCCGTCTTCTTAACGTTGTCATAAAAAGAGAAGTAATAAAAACAAAGATTGCCCTTTTGAATAATATACCAAATGGCAATTTGAACGTTAATCTTTTGTCAAAGATGTACGTAATTGCAAAGACGGAAAAGCTAAAAACAGTTTTGAAATTTTCACAGCAATCATCATAAACAAAATCTCCGAAGCGGCATTAAAAGAGCCAATCTGCACGAACAATAAAGCACTCAATTTTGAAATAAATTCTTAATTACGCAGAACAGAATCCGCTCTTCAAATTTGTGTCACGCAGATTTGGCAATAGCCCTTAACCTTTGGCGAATGATACCGCTGAAATGTTGAAAGTCTGCCAAAATACCGGGATGGAGGGACTTTAGACCTATCTGTTGATCTCACACCAACAGCGAGGTGATGATACTTGACCTTCGTTGTCGATATCTATTGAGTGGATGGCCACACACAGCAGACGCGGAAACATTGACCTCATTGAAGATAATAATGTTGGAATTGGATAGCCTACTATAGTAAAAGCAATTTATAAAGGGGAAATATCGAAACCAGAAACACATCGATATTTCTGAGATTTTTTTATATAAAGCTTTTGATACCAGCAATGGCAATAAACCATTTTAAAAAAGTTCAACCGAAATCCTTACTTCAAGACATGTATTATATGAGTCGTCTAGTTTCTATCTACCATACGTGAACTATGGTAAAATGTTGGCAAATCGTTTTCTTATTTTTTTAATAACAAAAATCCACAAAATTATTTATTTCGCAGACTTCGTTATTGGATTACGGATATTTTGAGTAAAATTAAATATTTGTTTTACTTATAGTTTAGGAGTAATTACGATAACAATAATCAATTCGAAATTTTCAAATCCACTTTTTATATGGTTTTATTGCCGTTGGGAACTTATTGACTTTGATTATGATGATAAATAGAGAGTAGAATAAAACCTCATATTTAGTTCAAATTTGACAAAAGGTGTACTTATGATCGATAGAAACTAGATACCTCACATATATTATACTTAGACATTACAAAAGTTGTGATATATTTTATAAGGATACATACGTTGGTAACTATTTGGTCATTCCATTTCGAAATAAAGTATAAAACATATATTAAACGAATATTTTTTTCCATTGGAAGATGTTTTTGGAATATATACTGGAACTCATGATCAGTGATCCCGAATAAGTTGTAAGCCTAAACTCTTTATCGTACGTTTTAAGCCGAGGCTATCGTGGCTGATATCAGTTATAACAGCAGCAAAGCGTCCGTTATAGAAATGCAAAATAGCTATAAATATGTGAGTGAGCAAGTTCAGCAGCGCGACAACACGTTGTCGTCACAACTTTCTCACTTGCACACACATCTATTTATATATATATATATGTTGCCGACACTTTGTTGCTGTCGCTCTGCTATCATAGCGCCGGTCTTATAATGACACGAGGCAGGAAACATTCTACAAAATTATTATTTTATCGGTGACAATAAAAATTGACGATAATATATATTTTTTCTTAACGTGATATTTTTACTGTAACTTTAAATATGTATTTGGCGATACCTTAAAGCAGTGATTTCCAACCTGTTTGCTACTACGCCTTCCCGGCTTTTATTTGTTTGATAAATATAAAAACATTTTTAGATTATTTTTTAAATTTTGGCGCCAGGCCACTCCTCCGTGGGAGGCCGACCTCCAGGTTGAAAACCGCTGTTGTAATACATCATCATATATTATTTACAATATACGTATAATTGGTGCATATATTGTGATTGAATTTATTGAACTCGTAACGTATAACGATTCTGAAAACCATCAAACACTATTTTATTACAAATAAAACAGAATACATTACTTGGAATGATTGGTTTTTATATTACCTGATAAAATGTATTAAAGCTTTTGAGCGAGATTTCACTAAGTATCTTTGATTAAAGCTTCGATAATTGAGAAGGAATTTAATATCAACACATTATTTCCGTCGATTCGTCCAGAAATTTTCCAGGAAAGCACAGAACACGAGTGCTTTTATAATATGCTGAATGCTCATAGAGGCAGAACTAAATAACAATCTCACGCATTCTTGCAAATAACACGCTCTGCCTTGTCTAAAAATGAAATTCCGCCATATCACAAATTCAAAGCTGTCCCAAAGCGGCCGGATTATTATCCCCTTGCCAGCTCAGGATATCCTTCATCTATTCAATAAGGCAGCCATCTTGAAAAGCATTGACATTACTTATCATTTTCACAAAAAATGACGAGAGAAAATACGCCAGCATTTCTTAAAAAAATAAAACCACATTGTTTCTCTCGTGACAGTTTAAGGTTAAGACGGACATAATTATGAACTCATAATCTTTAAAACAATCATTTGTTCTGTAAAAACCGTTCTTGTATTTGACATGTAACTTCATAAATCATGGCGAGAAGTATTCATTGTGTTGCTAAAGAATAATAAATTGTTTTTACTTAGCAAATGTTAACCAATTAATAAATTGACAGGGATATTTTGAAATATGCAAATATAATTGATAATTACAATATCTTCAAATGTTCAATATATATACAATATATGAAGAAAACATTGTATTGGTGTAAAACGATAGATTAATATATTAAATTATAATTCTACGTATAAATTTTTTTTTGATATCTATTTCGTTTGTGGTGGCATTAGCATAGTAATAAATTAGAAAATGATTTAATTTATCTAGAGAATATTTTTAACCATAGTAGCTCTGTAAGTGGAGCATATGGTACACATAAAGTGTGTAGATATCCATTCTGAAAGTGAAATATATGGATCTTCTCAATGTAAAGATCTCTTGACAGATTATTTTTCACGAGAATTGTTTGTCAAATAATTATTCAAGCCAATGGGCATCGAGTTTTGCATTTTTGGATTTTTTGAAAATCCGATAGATTTGTGAATCGAATCTGCATTCCCCAGATTGTTAGGTGCGCACTCTACCCTATACGCCACAAAGTAGACAAATATAAATGTAGTTACTAAATAATCGTATAATGAAAATCTATCCAGTAAATGTTGATTCAAACAAGATATTTTCAGGAAATTTTATGATAGGGATTGAGCCGATCAATTTAGAAAGCGTTATATGATGAAATATTGTTAGAATAGTGAAGACTTTTTGTCGAATTGTATGATTTACAATTTACTTTTTCTAATAACGTTTGACCAGTAGCTTAGAGACGCGTTGAATAATTAAATGATCATTTAATGCATACGATAACATATGACAAAAAGATCATTTTGATATAATACGACATGATAAGATACAACAAAAATGATAAGTTGAGGTGGATGACAATGTTAAAAAATAACAGGATGAGACGTGAAATTTAAGAAATTTGCGATTGATTAGAGTGTGTAGAACAAATAAAAAATGGGCAATTCCCGTCTCAAAGTTATATAAAATTATTGTGTTCAATTAATTAAATAAGTATCATTGAACATAAAATAAAATACTTTAGAATATTTTAATTATATTAACTGGCCACAAAAAAATATTCTATTTAATGAAATATTCGCTACTTTCTTATATAATTCTTACATTACAAACAGAAAGCAATTCTGCCATGTTATTTAAAACGAATTAACATTAGACATGAAAAAATACCACACGATTTCAAGGTTTAAAGTGACGTGACACTTCAAATCGCACCCGGAGTGTATATTTAAATGAAAAATGTGTTTCCAGGTGCTGTAAGCTTAAGAAATGTGACGTCATCGGATATTATAAGACAGTGGTTCTGGCATCTGACATCAACGTCATAAGTATCCTCACACGTGACAAGAGCAACGAGCTCAGAGGGTCAGGAGTTGTCGTAAATATTAAACAAATTTAGCTTTCAGGACAAAATACATGAAAATTCTCACGTTTCCAAATTTGCAAGTGTGAATAATGATAGTAATGGAACTTGTTCTTATTTTAATTTTAATAAGCTTTAAAAAGTTTTATTAGCAACTATTTAAAGTTTAATTACAGTATATTTTAATTTATTTATTTTACGTGTTGAAAACATTACAAATTATAAATTCAGAGCACACAACACAAAAATATATTTTTTGTAAAATTTCGTGGCTACAATAATATATTATTGAAATATTGTACCGGTTTACTATATAAATGAGCATAAATTCTAGTCTGCTGTCTGTACCAACTAGGTTTATATTAATTTCATAAACCTTTTATAGTTTAAACGTTTGTAAAAAAAATGCTTTTGAGTTTCCTTAATTAGCAAATAAATATACGTAAATTATAGTGTTGAAATTTATTTTCAAAATATTATCAAACTAAAATAGCTATTAAGTGAGCTCGGCTAAAGCAAGGAGTATTCCAATATGCCAAAGCTTCTAGTTAATTTGAGTCCCCTATTGATTTACAAAGTTAAACGATTTAGAAAAGTTAGTCAGGGACACACGTAAAATGGTAATTTACCTTGTTTGATGTGGACAAATTATCATTCATATTAAATTCAACGCGTGAACAAACTGGCGAGGATGCCAATATAACCAAATCAATACTATCGAAATGTTAATGATACATTTCGATATTTATAATAACAATCTGACATACTGGAAACAAAAATGATTACGATGATATTCAGGAAATATGTGATTTTAATTGCAAATCCGTGAAGTTGATTCTAAAACACATTAATTTAAAAAACTTAGACTAGAAGATTTTTGATGAGAAATCTTTTTCTAGAACGTAGCCCTTACTTTACACGTTGGCAATTAGATATTAAAACATGTATCATACCACAGAAGCTTTAAAAATAAATTTACAATGAAAAATTCAGTCTATGGTCTTAAATATTAAAAAAATATCTCAATCCAATAGACGTTATTTGTTTAACGTATTCCTTATTGCGTCCCTTTCTGATAAAGTTGAAAGGTTTTGTCTGATTTCCATGACAGAATAATGCGTGTGCGTTTCATCATAAATGATGTATTCCAATTATATCTATTGTCGTGTAGAACTATAGAAATATTGTATTATAAATTGTATGTAACAAGACACAAGAGCTTTCGAGTGAAATTGTATTTTTATTGCCTATTCCTATGGAATGTAATCAGCTGCCAACAATAACATCTTTGTTGAAACTAAAACGTTAATTTAAAGTTCTTCTAATGATTTTGTGTTTTCGTAATAGTAATAACTGATAATATAAGTAAAATGTATTTATATTTCAGCAGTTATATTGAGAATATGATTGGTTAGAATGATAATAAACTCTACAATTAATAAAACAAATGATTTTCTAAATTTCAAAACAATCTTTAATCTAAAATTATTATTTTTATCATAAATAGTTGATTGACTGCATTGTTTTTAAGATAAAAATTATTTGAAATTTATTTTGACAAGTTCACGATATGGTTCTTGTTTAATTTATTCACAGTCAAGACTTTATTCGTTAAAAGTTATATAAATATATCAATAGAAGTTTGATGATTACATTACGATATATTATATTTATATAATAATAGATTACATATTACGTATATAATAAAAGTAATAAACGAAAAGCATGATGTCGATCACATGTTTAAGAAACATTATCATAATCGATATTTAATGGAAAAATAATCAATTAATGTCTATTTTTATTTACCAACACAATTATTAATATTTTTGACTGATGGTGCTTGATGGAAATTGATTTTAAATTCTAGGATGCAGTATGTTATATTTTCGCTCACTGTCCACATATAATGTAGCCTGAAGATGCCGTAAGGCGAAATCCGTGTCGCTAGCACTTTCGAATTCAAAACGATTATTTTAATATTTGTTAGGCCTACGGGTTTTATTTAATTAAACATTTCGAAATATAAATGTCAATAATATTTTACTATGGAAGTAGCAAGCAAAAGTGTGTTTTTTTCTCATTATAAATGATTCTAGAGATATTAATTTTAATTTATTTAAAACAGAATGTAGTGTTCACCTATTTCCACGTAGTCGTAAAATCTTTATCAATAAATGCCAACTGGCTATTTTAAATAATATATTTGTAATGGCGATTTGTGTGGTATTGTTGGGGATACTTGAAGCGGAATGGTTCTGAATAGAGTGTATTCCGCGTATTCGATATGGAAATGAAATGATACCGAGCAGGTCAGTCATGCTCCAATAAACTCCGGATCTTCCGAGACCAGAGCGACAAAGAAAAAGGTATTTCGAACAAAATAACAAAGAAAATTCCATTGGTCCATTATTTCTTTTTTATAATGGGTAATTTTAATAATAAACAATTGTTTTTAAGGATTTCGAAATTAGAAATATTATTATTGAATAAGTTTCATATATTTAGGGATTGATAAATTTAAAAAATATAGTAAAAGTTAAAAACAAATTAAAATAATAATGAAAAAAACCAAAAAAATGAATATCAAATATGAGGAGCTTTATTCAAAACAATTTAATTCGAATTTATCTTTTTTTTTAAATTAATCGATGACTGATATCTTTAACCATTATTATAGCAAAGTTTTTTAATCAAATTACAAATATGAATTAAAGTATCCTAGATATTTTAGATGAATTAATTTTCATTCGTTAATAGATCATGTTATATCTATTTAAGAATATTATATTTGTTACTTATACTTTTTATGGTTCTAGTAATCTCTCTGTCGTTAATTCAATTTATTTAAATATTTATATATAATTTGTGATCCTAAATAAAATGTAATAAAGTTGAATATATTTATCATAGAATATAAAAAGAATAGTATTTTATTTTTAAGCAAAACCAACGATGTCGATTTTGTTGTATATCATATTTTATCGTATAATAATGTACAATATTGTGTTCAGAACACAGTCGTTTATTGTTAAGGCGTGTTCTAATCTGTTTGTAATATCCTGATATTGTCAGGCACTGACATGAGACAGATTGTACGGATATAAACGCCAAATAAAAGATAATAATTTTGGAAAAAATATATAATACATAAGAAAGGTGAGATAAAATATTGAACATTTTCGGATGGTTTCGCCTCAAATATATACGACCTCAAGGCAGAGAGAAGTGTAATCGAAATGCTAACAATCAAACTAGGCTTCTTCATGTCGATAGCAATCAATTTGTAAGACGAGAATGCCAAGATAAATTGACTTTCGTATAACACCAACAAAGATAAAGCTTAGTTTAATATATTTTTAACATTCGCGACCAAACAATTTTATAGACTATAAGGATTGATTGTTTTCATATTTAAACAAAAATTTCAGTCTTTCAAATCTACATCAAACACATTTTACAAGAGGAATAAAAACGTGGATTTAATGTTTTTTGTGTCAAAGTTAAAATATTAAATAGATTCAACCTTAAAGTAAATAAAGACGTAAATTGATATTAATTTAATAAGTTATTTAGGAAAAACCAATAAAACTGATGTGGTGGAAGTACTTTTGCTTGATTGTAAATTTCACAAACCCTCTTTGTTTTAAACTTAAAAGCTAAATTTTGATAATAATTCGGCGTTTGAAGATTATATCCTTTTGATATAAAGTGTGTTATTTGTATACGTGATTATCGAAAAAAATAATTGGGAAATTGCGAGCTACATTATTTTTCCTTTCCATAGTCGATATAATATTGACCCTGCTTATGCTAAAACCATTAATTAGACCTCAGTTTTTTTAAACGTATGTTTATGTTAAAATCACTATGTACATAATTTATTACACATTCTGTCAAAAAAAATCAAGCTGTATATGCCCAAGTGATCATTTAAATTTTGAAAAACTTAGGACCTAGCAAATTTGAGTGTAGAAAAGGGAAAATAAAACTAACATACGGTATTATTGTTCTGTGAAGGTTAATGTCTTTTGTTCAGGTTAGATATTAAAACAACAAAATATATTCTGAATTATTTAAAACCGGTAAACTTCCATGTGTGAATACATATGGAAGTTTACCAGTTTTAAATAATTCAGAATTTAAAATCAATTTC
>JAGVSQ010013450.1:0-11103 GCA_022683975.1 Rhyacophila evoluta
TCAAACACAGTTCCAAGATCCCTTACAGATGATACCCTTGAAAGAACTATGCCACATATGCAATATTTATGCGCTTCGAATAATAACCGCACGTTGTTTAAGGCGTTTTTATAATTTGAAAACACAAATGTGACAAAATAACATCTTATTGACTGAAGTAAGAAATATGTTACATTTTGAGATTTCAACAGTCGTGATCAACTCAGCTGGAAACAATCAAAACGTTTTATATTATTATGTACCTAAATACAATACATATTACCAATTGAACTATGTTTGAACATTAAGTATATTACAATACTTTAGATACAATGTAATATCTAAGATAATTTTGCATTGTTGTTAATATTTTACAAACACAAAGTGATCTTAAAAGTTGATGTAACCCTACCTTTTTCAGATGGTCACGTTTTTAATACCTAAGTATCGTATGGATTGATTTCGGAATCGATTTAAGAATGTTTGAACATTTCCTTAAAGTACATTGACATGAGAGCATTTCGATTAATCAAGATTATGTTTCTTTTGGCGTTGACAATCTAAATACAATATACTTAATCATTAATGCAACTGCGGCGCGTGAAAATATTTACTGTATTAATCGTCAAATAAGACAATCACAAGTTTTCATACTTTAATTATTTATTGATAATGTTTCGCTGGTTAGTTCGTCTCGGTATTTTTACAAAGAATATATATTACGCAATCTGTACACCATGAAAACCGATTTATTAACAATATTATAATATACACAAATTTTACACATGTATACAATTTAAATCTATTTTCCATGGTCGATATCGTGTAGTTTTGTAATAAAACAAGATAGTTCATACTGCTTAGAATTTGGTTCTTCTAAATAAAAATTTGTTTCACTTAACAAAGAATTAATATCCGATCAATTATTTTTATTATTTTTTACAATTAATGGTTTATTTTACGTTTTTATGTCGCCGTCCAAATAACGATTTTGTGATAAAATGCTACTGATAAAATTTACTACTATTTGGAAACAAAGTATTTTATAAGAATGGCTGTAAAACAATGTCCTTAAATACACCAATTCAAACTGAAGTGAAAATAAGAATTCAATTTATTTATGTTTAAATATTATGCTTACTTTTTACCACTCTATTGTTTGTGGTACTATTCAGTTCAAAGATAATATTGAAATTTGTTTTATTAATTATGCTGCAGTTGTCGTTTATAACGAGCCGCCTATGAAAAAAACTTTATTCATAATCGTGAGAATTTCATACGCATGTTGAATTATTGATACAGGTGAAATTATTTCCCGCTTCATGATTTAAAATTTTGCCATTTCCGTATATCTAACCGGCTATGAATCGATACAGTATTTTTTATGTCTCAGATCTGTTAACACAGGTGTTCAAAACATACGCAAAATGTTCTTTTGTTTTTACAGATTCATTATTAGATATTATCGGAAAATTAACCATACTTAAGTACCCTTCATATATATATATATATAAATCTGTTAAATTATTTATAAATATTTGTTTAAAAAATCGGACCTAGTGTTGTTGAACAATGTTGACAAATTTGCATTGGCGATGGTAAAAATTAGTAATCTTCAATTATTTAATTTTATTTTTTTACCATTTCAACTCTGAAATTAGATCATATAGATCTCCATAATGTGAATATTTTCTAAGGAGATCTTTTTTACTAGATATGATTCGATCAAACTAATCAGGCACCCAATCCTGCGTCTTTGGATTTTTTAAAACCTTAGCTGCAGATCTAAAATTCAAACACGTCATCCAAAATAATTGTTATTTTGCATATATGAAATAATAATCGTAAATATAGTATCTGTAGAATTCAAAATTTCAAACGAATGCAGTAATTTATTATTATAATTGTTTTAGTTTTTTACAGTTGATTATGTGGGTTGGCTGTATTTGGGTGTACCTCCAAATAGACATAAATTTTATTGAACTATGACTAAAATTCTATGAATCACAATTTTATACGAAACTAAAATAGAAATTATTACTTAGTGTTCATGAATAACTTTGTTTGACGGATTTGAGACATTTTTCGCAATCGAATTTTGTAAATAATAAAGACATTACTATGAGCAAATACGTCATAGTAACCAATTTACTTTATATCAGTCTCAGAAAAAGATCTTAACGGTTTTTCATCAAGTATAAAAATGAAGTGAAAAACCTTAAATATTTGTTTAAGTATCAGATACGTAACTTAAACAAAAAACTAACTACATAAGTATGACTCTTAAAATATCATTAAACAGAACAATATAAATTACATTAAAATTGGACATCGTAATTATTACAAAAGGTAAAAGAATACAAATTCTTACCATTAACTATCTGTATATATCTGCCAACCAGAAATAAGTTCGTAAGTCTTCTTTATGTCCAAATCAAGTAAAGTATAGGGCAAGGTAGGGATAATGAACGCGAGAAAGTGTCAAAATTGCGAGGTTATTGAAATATATATAAATATTAGGCTATTTTCCATAGATTATTTTTAAGATTGTTAGGTTATTATTTAGTTTTATTTTACTGATTGAAGAACAATGGGTCAATATAATTAAAACATTAAAATTATACAATTGAAATAGTTTTAGAATTAGTAAAATGAAAAAAAAAGTTATCAGTCCTACTTATTTGCGATTGGTACAGATATTGTTTATATTATTAATCGAATATTAATTATTAAAAACAAAAAACAGCAGAAAAAAAATCAAAATGGTGGATATTATTATCACACAGCAGAAAGCTTTCATTGAGATTTTCTTTATCGTACATATTTTTTATCAGTCTTGCCATATTCATGATCCGTTAATTATATTATAAAAACATTAATATTTGAAGAAACGTTTTGCTTTCAATATAAGATAATATTGACTATAGAAAGGAAAAGAGTAGTAAAGGCAAGTTTTACAAAATGCACAAAAAACCTATATTTAACGAATTTGGGTCAAAATAAAAATATTAAATAGACACAGTCCTGAACTGCACGAAGACTAAGACTGGTATTTTATTTACCAAATTTCATATTAATTTTGTTTAAGTCATTTACGAAAAATCAATAAAATTTGTGCGGTGTAAATTTGCATGAAAGTGGTCACAATTTTCATAGACTCTTTTTTGCAAACTAAAAATTTAGACACTAAATCAGTATTTGCAGTTAACATCTTTGTGTATTACTTATGCTTATTGAAATAAGGGCTACGACCCTTTTCCTTTCTCATTCAATATTATAGTATGCCTTCCATCAATACTGGTTATTCTGGTATAGCATTTCTCGTTATGTTCAGATTGATGTTAGATTATGTATTTGTAAATTTGTGCAATTCGTACACAACGATATCAATTAGGAATAATGTTCCATTTAGTATCAATAAAATTGATCAATTTAAGAAGTAATTGCTTTTAACATTGTAAAAAGTCGTAAACTATGTCTAAAGCAATATTAACTTGTAGTTTTACTATCTATATTCTAGGCTATCAAATAATTATTACAGACTTCTAATATAATATTTTCGGTGACACAGTTATTTGGGTACAATATTGATATGCCTCAATAAAAAGGCAGTTTGAATCTGTAAGTGGATATTGATTTGGTCTACTTGTTTTTTCTTGCTCGAGGATATAAAGAGAGAAAGAAAAGACAAAGTTAATAAATCACGCTACTTTACGAACGTCCGAGATCTATTTTAATATAAGATGAAGCACCGCCATATCGAATCGACGTGGTGTCTCAGGTGTCCTTCAATGAAAGAGACGTCGCTATAGCAAGATGTTGTTTTTTTTTTTTTTGAAAAATTATTGTAAAGAAAATCTCTGGATACCGAATCAATGTTTTGATAACAAAGAATAAGCTTGACCCATGAAGGAGTGCTGATGTAGTATTATGTCCAAAGCTATTTGTTTGAAAAGGAGTACAGACACAATGTCACGTCCAACCATATCCCGTGAAAATCTCTTGTTGAAATATAGATCGTTACCTATCGGAGACATCTAAAGATATTTTCGAAAAAGTTAGGACATTATCATATATATCAAATGACATCTATCAAATTCAAATACATTCCGAAAAAACCAACTCTCGAATGGGTTAATCAAGAAATTTTTATTGATAAAATCAAGTGCGATAGAAAATTTTAAGTGCAACATGTCGCAAATTACACGCTTAATATACACGTATAGATGTGTGATTATTCCCTTATGGCAAAAACCGGTTCGATTGTAAATGTAATATTATAGGCTGGGAGTAATATTGAGATAGGAATTTAAATGATATCTCAAATATAATGAACATAAATTGGAATGAAATGATTGAGTAATAATAAGCATTTAAATGATTTCATTTCTTGTCCTCATTCAATTTCGTGGTATTCAGCAGTTCATAATAAACGTTATATTCCTGTCCATGTGTTTGTGTATATACTATTATTAATTCTGAAACAACACAATTCATGTTACATTCACTAATTGCATACGAATAGAATATGTTAAATTTATCGTGATAGAGTCTAGCGGGTACCTCCATTAAATGTTATCGTATTTTTTATTTTACCATGTAAGTTCCGAAAACATATGGATCTCAACGGCATGAAGATGACCACTCTACAAATAATGCAGTACAGTCGATTCCACTTCAACCACCGCTTGGTGGGGGCGGCTGCTTATTTGGGCCAAATTCTTAGAAAATAAAATTATTAAACTATTTTATGCAAATAAAATTCGCCTAATAGGGCCAAAATGGCATTTTCCTAACATATCCCTTTTAAGCGGAATCTATTGTGTATGAATCTTCGCATTAGCAAGACTTATTTTGATTGATTTTTTTCACGAGTATTGGTTGTCAGTCGATTTCTCAATGCATTGTGCATATATTTTTACATCTCTCGATTCGTAAAAAACATGCATTTCCGGCTACAAATGCGGACGCTAAGCTCTTGGCTACTGGTCAAATATATGATTATTTGTGAAAACTGTGAAAGAATCGTTCGCATTTTATTTCCTAGGTTTTTTTGCATTCATATTTACATAATAAATTAAAAAGATTAATAGCTATCTAATATCTAGCACTATTTCAGCTAATTCTAGATAGGTATAATAGTTCTGCAAAAAATGAATATTCAATTTCATGAATATTCAAGTTTTTTTTTAATTAAAAAAATATTGGTGAATTCAGAGATAAAAACACGTTGCGATAATGCTGTTATTTATTTGACGTACGCACAATAATAATTCAGACAAGAAGTCTAGAACAAATAATATCGATTGAGTATTTAATTATAGGGTCGCGAAGCGTGTCCATATGATATAAGATATAAATCCTAAACCTTTATGGTTAATTATTCAGATGATTAACCATGAAACAATATTTCCGAAAAGGTCATCAAATGTCAAGCGTCTTCTTTGTGCGTAAGACAAAGCATTTTAAAATCAAATTATGGTGACATACTTTCAACTGAAGGTCAATTTTTGGTTAAGAAATAATTATAAATTAAGTTATAAGCATAATTGATTATATCTATAAAAGTGACAGTTATCTCAACATAAAATATATTTTTATATTTGTGTATAAGGAGACCATAAAACACTATAAAAATATAGTGGCGGGCGTATTTTTAAGCGCCATATAAAGAGCTTGGTTGAGCTTTACTGAAAATAAGGCATAATATAAAAAAATCTTTATATAATGAAAATTCATAAATGTTATACGTGTTTAGGAACAATTTTATTCGTCTATGCATAAAAGTCGTAGGCAAATGTGTAAATAAATTAGATTTCACATTTCAGTGTTATTTTTTTTTTTATTTACTAACGTATGATAATTTTTTTATAATATCAATTTTAAATACTGTTTTCTAACAATACATAACTCATAGGGTTTTATTGTAGATAATCTCACGAAATGTATGAAATGTAGGGTAAAAATTAGCAGTCGAAAATAAGATCAAGTGGTTCATATAATAATAGGAACTTTGAATAGTTAAAATTGACTATTCAAAGACTGGATACATTACCAGATCCCAGAAAAGGGTACCCGATGATATTACTAATATTATATATTAATGACGTTATTCCGAGTGTAAAGACAATTTTATCACTTCATGAATTATGAAACATTAGTTGCAATTTTTAAAAACATTAACTATACTAAAAAAATCATGCACACATACATTTAAACGTAAATAACGAAATTTTTACTTTCTCACCTGCAGTGCTAACAGCTCTTATTTAAACAAAAAAATGTATGTATTTTATGTATGTTGCATAAATTAAAAATAAACATGTTTTTATGAATATGGATAGCATAATAATTTGTAGGTGCTTATTAGATTTTTTATGGGGTTATCCACCTTTATTATAGTCATACTGTCATAACATCCATTTCTTTACATTATTTGTCTCTGGATGTAAATAATATATTATTGAAATCTGTCGGCTTATTATTTTAAGTTACAAATGCATTTTTTGTGAGAATTTTTCAAAAGGCATGCACCATTATTTATTGTGTAATGTTGAAATGTACTGAAATCTCTTTTGTAATTCCTTTGTATCGCGAATCGGTTGATTAAATATAAATTGATATTACTTCATCATTTTACTCCTCACATTACTTCTTAAATTAAATCGGAGGTAAGACTTGTATTATTGATTGTTAACGAAACGTATTGGAAAAAAATCGTATCCAGGACCGCATTGTGTGTCCTGCCAGCCGATATCCAATAAAGTTTGCCTCGGGATGTTATTCGATCGTAAATATGTCGTCGAGACGAGAGCTTCTCAATACGAATTGCAATCAGCTCAATAATTAAAAGTTAATTCTTTCCGATGCGCCGACCTTCTTTAAAGTTTCCGATCGTTCGCCGCCTTTCAAGTGTTTTTTTCAGTTTTCGTATTTTACAATTTCCAATATTTTATTTTAATTTTGTTTCGGCAAATGATATAAATAACAATGTAATAAATTTGCTATGATACGGTGAATTTGATTGACATAAATAGTATGATTATGGAATGATATTCGTGCGTACAATGCAAACCGTATTGCAAATTGTAGACGGCTTGAAATTCAAAAATTTCTAGACCCAATTCACTCATATTTATTTCATAATAATATCTGCATAGTATTACATAGATGCCGTAGCAATAGAATTGTTAATTGGGATCATAATTTGTTAAAAGACAAGCTTACAACAAAAATATTGCCGATATAAATTAGATGCAGATGTCATCGTATTAGAAGGAACAAAAAGAAATATGTACGATGGGTGCGTCTACCAAAAGCGCACAGGATTTATTTTACTAGAAATATTTATACGTACCATAATTTTAGTATATAAATCGGAATGATGTTACGTAAATACAAACAGTTCCTCAATTAGGTAACCAATATAGAAAACATGTAACAATGGTCAAATGACAGTGTCCATTGCAAATTAGTTTGATGGAAGTTATTTTTAAATAATTGTATTGTAATATACATTCAAATAAGAAAGCTCAATCCAATTAATATCTCGTGTGTAATGAATTTAAATGGAGATCAAATTATGACATATATCGTATTCACCGGAGAATTACTAAAATAATTAACAATTTCGTAAGAATTTGTTCTAAAATATCTGAATTTCTGATGTTTTTGAAATTTTTACAAGATTAACCGTGGACCTGGTAGTGATTAGTGCTTGGTCATTTTTAAATCGGTTAGTAGTTAATATATATTTCGTCTAAATACGATAGTATACTAGGTTGAATACTTTATTCAAGTTTTTTTTACTTTTAAAGGATTACTACATAGAGGATATACATGTTTTCTATTGACTAAAATGCATGTGGTAGTTAGTTATTACAAAAAATGTTGATAATTGTAATACAAAACGTAAATAATGATAGAAAGAACTTAAGGAATAGCTTTGAGAAACATCTATAATATGGGCGTACGGATGTTTTTTATCGTTTTGGTAGTCAGGTTTATGTATAGGAGCGAAATTCATAGCTTTATGATCTGCCAGCTTGTAATATGAGCCAAAGTTCTGATTCGCGATATATATCTCGCACAATTCTTTTGCATGTGGTGAATGTAATATTAATTTGTAAATAATAATAAAAAATAACTAATAAATTCTTATTCTGAGGATTGGACATGTTTTGTTCGGAATAGGTTAGGTTAGATTGAGTTGGCTATGTCATTTAATTTCAAGTATAATTGTTTGGAGTGAGTGGTTCTTCCCCAAGCTATAATACATACAAGGTTGGAATGGAAGCTTATATTAATGTATTATACAAATTAATACTTACTGCTTTTATCACATTTAGTTCAAATATGGCGAGTAACTGCAGTAACCAGATGAATATTTTCATAGTTGATATCATTGTCCATGAATTTATTACGGTTTTTAAATACTGCACTTATGTCAATGTTCACTTATTTAGTTTATTTTATCACAGAGTTAAATTACGTTTACCCAAACACATTAAATAATTATATATAATACATATCTTGGTTAACTGTAACATCTCAACAATACAACATTTTATACTTTTGAGATTTGATTTTTTATATCAATAGCACGTTCTTCAAGATTTTTCAATTAACCTGTCCATCGAGATACTGTACAAATAAATTAAAATAGTAATTATAAATTTAACTACGTTTCAAAATTATTGATTTTTCTATATAATCTACACATTTAAAAGTCGCCGCACATACTTAACGTAAGAAATAATATGTGTGATTAAATAAAAATTTACCGAATGCTAATGAATTCATTCTACTGAAATTAATTGTTGTTAATTTTATGATGATGTTAAAGGATATGTATATATATGTTTCAGATGAATTTTTGAAAATAAAATGCTTCTTTACATCAACACTGTTATTAAAGTTCTAATATTTTTACGTGATATTTATTTTGTTACTTTGATATTCTGTTAAACTTATATGTTTTATGCATACAAAAAAAAATGATTTTAATACGCAAGTACTTTTTTGGAATCAATTTTCATACGTCATCAATATATTCTATAATGCGTCAAAAGAGTGTAATAAAATTGATATAGTGAAATTATCGGTGCCTAGGACATGTGGTTTTAGTATTCGAATGGTAGTATTAAAATGATACATAAAAATGACACAAATAACTATTTTTTAATGTGGGAAATAATTGTATTCTGATGCGGTGATACGGATAAATTTCTTTTATTGAAAAGTCATTACTATGATAAGATATTTATGATATATAAGTTATTTATGAGATAACGATTAACAATGAATTTATAAATCTACAATGTTGAAATCAGATAAGAATAGACAAAATGTTATCATTTATATAAATAACGTCGTTAGCGCAACTGTAGTATGTCATTGTAATTATCTATTTCCGATATATTTAATATATATAGTAAATCTTGCCGCGTGATCATTGATCGATGTCTTTACTCTTTTGGTCAATTTCAAGGCGGAGTAATGACCTTCTGAATGTATAATAAAGAAATAATAATAATTCCCGACGAATATCCACTTGCGAATTTTTATCGCGAATCTATTCTGATTTTATTCATCTCAAACAAATTACCGAAAAAAATTATACCAACAAGCGCAGAATCGACAATTTATTTTATAAACAGACTAGACGAAACGTGCCGTATAACAGGAAAGATTTAATAGTCTTAAATAGGTAGGTTCATTTAGAAAAAAGACGAATAAAAAAACGTAAAGTTGAACTAAAATGTTTTGATTAGAAAAAGAATGATCGTAATAAATGAGAATCTGATAAAAAATGTAAAGTTAAGTCTTTAAAAATAAATACGTTCTCAGCTAAGCAGTACAGATTTGATTCACTTTATAAAATAAATAAGTATTTTGTGGATTCTAAAGTTTGCTATAATCTCTATTTCGAAGTATTTATATTTTTCATTAAATCAAACGAACGCAGGCAGGTAATGGAAATAATATGTTTTATACTGAAATCATTAAGCCAATCTCTTATGGATCGGAAGTGCATTATGTATGAAATATTGTGATAAACTATAAATTCTATTATACCGACAGTGTTACTAATGCATCCATATTTTACATACTCAAAAGAGAAATTATAAAAAATAATAATATGTGCATTGTATGTAGTATTTTTATTTGTATCCTTTCAAATATTGATTCTGTAAATTTGCCACATCAGTGAAAACGGTTTCATGCTGGAAATTATGCATACGAATCTCATAACTGCATAATGATTTTTTATTATACAAAGATGCTGGAATAGGTGACCAGTGGATTGTAAAAATACCATATTCGGTGTATTGAAATAAATATGAATAGTTAACTTGTCAATTGACATGAAAAAAAACAAGACACAATCATTTAAATTTTATGTACTTGTGGAATTATGAAGGGGCGGAAAAATGATATAAAAAAATAAAATAAAGGATTACTGAGAATCGACATTTGATAACATTTATTGGCCACTTGTTGTAAAATTGGCAAACAATAGTTTACTAAAATTAACTTAAATTTCACATTTTGAGTGCGTTATTAAAAAATCAAAAAGTTTTATATATAAACTTGATATAAAAGGAAAATTATAAGTATAATGATGGGCAGTAATATTTGATGAGTAATTCGATTCTCAAATTGCAAGATCAACATCAATAAATTATGAATAAAAAATAAATGCTTACTAGATGACAAACCAGCAATAAATATTTCTACTATTAGATAAAGTAGTCCAATATTTTATTTCCTCGTATCATATTTTATTGATACCAATCGCCAATCTGCCATATTTGGTTGTGTTTGCGTGAATCTAATATCAAGACACCTTAATAAATATAAAACACATATTTTGTATGCAAGGCTTTTTGTGGGTAGAGATTTTTGAATTAAAATTAATTAATGGAAACAATTTTACAAAAATAATGTACACTTCGTTAATAATGTATAATGTATAATTCGCCAATATTGAGGCCACCAGGGAAATATGTATTTTCCCCTGGCTGAATTTGAATCGATAACATAATTTAAAGTGACTAGCATGTTCTTTACAAAAGCCGTAACACAAACAGCATTTTGATTTTTTTAAAATTAATTAATATA
>JAGVSQ010013451.1:0-11103 GCA_022683975.1 Rhyacophila evoluta
ATATAATATTTTAATATTATAATATATCTGAAGGCGTGAAGTATGTTCAATATCGAAAACGATTAAGCCTCAATTCTCATGAAAGTCATATTTTCAGATTTGTTTCTACACCTTAGAGCAGGGATCGGCCAACTTTTTTGGCTGCGGATCAAAATGCGAGTATTAAAAAGACGTTTCGGTTCAGTGGTGTTTTCATTTTAATATTTTTGCAATATTAACTTGCAGTAACGAACTGTATGTTATTTTTTTTCAGTTTACTTTTTTATTTATTTTAAAAACGTTCTGTTACACCCTTGATTAATTAATAACTCGAGTATTCTCGAACTTTAAGTATCAACCAACTTATTACGTTTTTGTGCTTCAACTTATATTTAACTTTTTTGTTTATCGCCTTCATTTGATATTCGAGACGATTAAAGAATGTAACATGACCTTGTTTACAACTTGATGACTTAATTTATAACTTTAAATTGCTTATTACTCTTGGAAATGACATTCTAGAATATTAAACAATAGTAATTGACTTTGTTTACAAAATAATTATGTCACCCATAACTGTCGACCCTGTTTTTTACAATTGAAGTATAAGATCACGTGAGATAACGTGATTTAAGAGTTGCCTAGATTTTAAAGTATAAACAACCGCTTAATCGGTTAATTAAACGTCTAATAATATTGTCTTTACTTTGAGTAACTTGTAACACAGTTTTGTCGAAATAAAAGTACACATTTCTGAAGAGTCCGGATCTTCTCAATTAAGCAAGAGTCATTCCTGATAATCTCTATTTGAATAACTCCCTGGCAAGAATAGTGATTAAAATCCAGAATACCAAGTGTCAAGTGGTATTTCTGCGCATTTTAAAGAAATATTTACATCAGATAAATCGACGAATAGTTGAAAAATTTATCCAAAACTAATAATAATTAGTATTTTTGACTAATGGTGCTTGATGGAAATTGATTTTAAATTCTATCCTAATCTAATTATATATATATAATATGGCCTGAAGATGCCAAAAGGCGAAAACCGGGTCGATAACAGTGATCTCACATATGGAAGTTAACCAGTTTTAAATATTTAATAATAATTTAGAATTAAAAACTAATAATATTTTTTTTATATAATTATTATTTTGGATCGTAACAACTTGTTTCATGTACATATATGCTTTATAATTTATTTTTAAATATTACACTTTCAAATGTAATTTCAGATAGGTCACTTGAAATTATAAAATGGATCACTCGATGATCCGTGGGTCATAGTCTGCCTACCCCTGCCTGCGTAAGTATAATACGTCTGCGTTATTATAATACGTATATTGGAAAAAATTCTTATATATAAAAAAAGAGTCCATCAAATACAATTTTATTGTAATTATACGGTTGTATTTATTTATGATGGAACAAATATCTATAAATCGCACAGATTTATCAACAACAATAACTTAAATGACTTTCTAGTTAATCAGAAAGTATAAAATTCGTTCGTTCTATATATGAGTTCCACAAATAAAAATGTTTGTTTGTAGATATACTAAATCACCTTGCAGCTGAAAAAATCCAACGCCGAAAAATATATCATAATAATTTGGCGTTGTATTTTTTGGCATTGTATCGAAAAATAATAATTTTCAATCAAATGAATGTGTGGAATTCGAAAACGCTTTCACGAATGGGAAACTCCCGAATGTTGCGGAACGATAAAATTGACAAAGTACATTATAATATAACTATAACACAATATCACTGTATGTGTATGTATGTATAGAAAAGCACACGGCAAAAGTTCACCTCAAAGGACCTGTGTGAAAATGAAAAAAGTTTTTTTTTGTGTATTACATAATACAGGTTGAATAGTTTCGAGCGCTGAAACTTTTAAGCAAATAATAGATTTCGAAATATCTTTTAACCCACTTTTTCAATCAGACCCGACTTATATATAAATATTAACAAGTACGATTGAATATTTATTGTTTTTAAGGCATCAATAATAATTTGTTTAATAGTTATCATTATTTATCGTTTCGTCTCCCCGGTAGCGTAGTTGGTAGCGTGCGTCCTTGCAATCCGAGGAATGCAGGTTCAAATTCCGATTTGTCGGATTTTTACAATCTAAGTATGCAGGACTGATTGCCCATTGAGTTGAGTAATTGTCTGACAAACAATTCTCGTGAAAAATAATCTGTCAAGTCGTCCTCACATTGCGGAGATTCATATACTCCTCTTTCGTGGTGGATATCTTCACATTGTGTAGATCCATATGCTCCACAGAGAGTGAACATGGTATATATATTTATCTTTTCATCGATAATCAAAATGGAAAAAAAATAATATACCAAGGTAAAAATATATTGTCTCTCCGATAGCGTAGTTCGTAGGGTGCGCGCATACCAATCCAGAGAATGCGGGCTCGATTCCTCATCTGTCAGATTTTTAAAAAAATCGAAAATGCAGGACTTGATGTCCATTAGGTTGAGGAATTGTTGAGCAATGACAAACAATTCTCGTGAAAAAATAATCTGTTAAGACGTTTTCACATTGCGTATATCCATATACTCCTCTTTTGGAGTTGATATCTTCACACTGTGTAAATACATATGCTAAACGTTGGGAGCGAACGTTTTTTAAAAAAAAATTTACACTTACAAAAAATGGAAAAACCATGATAATAAAGATTTTTTAACACGTTTGCTACGAAAATGGAGCAAATTGATTTGTACAGTGTAAAAATGTCAAGTACAAAAACAAGACATGCGGCTCTCAGCAATATGAAGACACTATTAACAGATTACTTGTCACGAGCATTGGTTGTCAGATAATCAATCCAATGGGTAATTAGTGCTGCATTTCAAAATTATTTTTAATTCAGCAGATGTAAGAATCAAGCTCGTATACCCGAGTGCAAGGCGCGTACACCAATCTCTCGGCTATCGAAGAGACTCAATTAATTTCTTAGTTGAAAATGCTTTATGTGACATTTAAACGATCTATAAATTAATGTTGGTGTGAGGCAACATTTAAAAATGATATTTGAGAATCGAGTGTATTCTTTCTTTAGAAAAATTGAGTAGCATTGTATATATATCTCTGATAAACGGCGGCAGTGACATTTTATACTTTTTTCTCAAACTTTTTTGATTTGTTTTTTTAAATAGCATAGACAACTCCAATGAATGATTCTCTTTAATATTAACCACTGCAATAATAAACAAATCATAATATGCTTTATTGATAATATTTTATTTTTTATTGCAGTAAAAAATTCTAATAATTTATTTATATTATTAATGTTTATTTTTTATTTATTTTTCCGAACGGCGTGCATACATTGATAACGTTCATAATCCGTGGGGAATGCAGTAGCTATAATATCGGATACCTCCGAGATTTCAAAAATATATAAATCAAAAGTTGCGTGCTCTGAATTTTAAATTATTTAGCTTAAAACAAAACAATGACAAGAGTTTCAAAAATTCACGTTTAAAAATATTTTTGTCAGGTTTTTATGTTTAACTAAATTAATAACAAGCATTTTTTAAGTTATTAGGGTGGTATCATACATTATGGAATTATGATACAATAATATTTTAAAACTAATTTGTGAATTGTAGTGACAGTGTATTAGAATAATGTAAATTATTTCGTAAAAATAATGAAAAAAATTTATCACTAAAAAAAATGTTTAGAAAGATATTAAAACTATAAAATCGACAGTGATTTATTTGAAATGATTATTACACACCATATTCGCCCCCAACATGGAGCATATGGATCCACATAGTGTAAAGATATCTACTCCGAAAGAGGAGTATATGAATCTCCGCAACGTGAAGAGGTTATTTAGAGAGAGAACAGATTATTTTTCACGAGAATTGTTTGTCAGACAATTACTTAACCTAATAATGGGAATTCAGTCCTGCATTTTCAGATTTTTAAAAATCCGTCAGATGCGGAATTGAACCCGTATTCCCCGGATTGTTAGGCGAGCACGCTACCAACTACGCTACCAGAGAGATTTGAATTGCCATATCGTCGTATTACTGGCAAAAGACGTTAAAGTAAAAAAGCTAGTTTTGAGATAGTCGAGTTTTAATGTTAACCCTTCTTTGCTAAATACATTTTACGACAATTTCTATCAAATAGTACACTATACATTAAGAATTCGTCGTAAAATGTATTTAACAGAAAGACGCAAACATTAAAACTCGATTGTCTCAAAACTCACTTTTTTACTTTGACGTCTTTTGCCAGTAATACGACGATATCAAAGTCT
This sequence comes from Rhyacophila evoluta, assembly GCA_022683975.1. NCBI lineage: Eukaryota > Metazoa > Arthropoda > Insecta > Trichoptera > Rhyacophilidae > Rhyacophila > Rhyacophila evoluta. The sequence continues at coordinate 4,277 of JAGVSQ010013451.1, forward strand.
GTTTATAATCATTCATTAACTTTTCATATACTTCATACCCCAAAGCATTATATTAGTATCTTAGCTAATGAACACCAAACTTGTTATACTTAATTGATATCCACACTAAATAAATACGTATGCTTAATTGTGGAGTCGAAATTACGGTTTAAATAATATTTTTATCACAGTAACAAAGAGTTGTAAACATACTGTACAAAGTATAATAACTTGGCGTTTTATAAATATATGTTTTGAAAAGTTGTAATATGGTGCTTACTAAATTTAGTAGATTTTTTTAAAACGTTTTTGTGTAAAAATAAAGGAGTGTTAATTTAATATTCAGTCAGTCGATTCAATTTGTGAAAGATAAAGAGTTGATATGAAAGAGATGGGTGAATTGGTCGAAAATTCAATTAAAATGTATAAAGAAGCTTTCAAATTTAAAGTGGCAAACGAAAACGTATGGTTTGTAATACTACCTTTATCTGAAGGCTAACGTGTCAAGCAAGAATAGCGTTGGATGTATCGCAGTAATACAGAATACAAACACATAAAGCAACCCTTAGAAATGGGGCGCGATTCTGTCCGGCGCCCTATAATTTCCCTCTGTGGTCCTGTTACAACACTAGCCCTAAGAAAACCGACTAAATAAATGTGATAACGGTTGACCGGTTTTTTCCCCATTTAAATTGTTGGGCGGCAACAGAGGCGAAAAGGTTTGAGAGCCATTGTCAACAGAAACGTAAAGGCTTAGCATTGGTGACGTAATGAATAGATTCCAAGTGTTTCCGGTAATAAGTTGCCATTTGAATAAGAAGGTGACAAACGAGGAAAGCGATTTCATTTTAAAAACATCATAATGCCAATTTTGAAGAAACACAATTTCGAAAAAAATATATCTTATATAGTTATGATAATAACATTAACATTAAATATATTTTCTAATGTTTTTAAATAAAACAATTTCACAAAATATATTACTTTTTTAATTGTGATGGTGTTTTAATTTCATTATGTTATGACATGTGTCTGTCAATGCTACCCAAGTGATGTTCCTGACAATGCGTAAGTGATACATGCCCCATATTATTATATATTCATATGCATTGATGTTGAGTTTGTAATGGCAACAATAAATGCTCCATATTCGCCATTTAATTGAAGAATATTTACGGATATTGCTTGATTATTTGCCACTTAATTTTTAAATAGTTGAATAATTTTAATATATTTTCGTTCGATAGGTAAATTGGTTTTGACAACAGCAATAATATTTTCGTGGAGACATCATTGAATCACTTGAAAATTTTTTAAACGTAATATATATCTGAAAAAGTATCACAATAAAAATGCTTATCGACAAGAATAAAAGCACGATTCCACTTAACGATTAATTAACTATAAAAAAATATTGATTGTTGGAAAAACAATATAAAGTCATTTATTATTTGAAGAGAATATGTGGAAGAAAATATATTGTTTCGGAAGCCAAGAAATTTTGTCGATTATTATTTTGACGTTGTTATCAATTGTTCTAAGTTTTCTATAGTGAATATGATACTTATTATGTTTGTACAAAAAAGTATTAATACACTTGAAATTTCACAAATATTAATACGGAGAACTCTCTCAAAATACGATAATTAAAATGTTATTATTTCTTAGATATATCTCAATTACTTGACTAGTTAATTATTTATAATGTTTGATCTTGAATATAACATTTTAAATTGTCTTTTTTTTATTGTAAAATTGTTATAGAACAATTTTTTGATGGTTATATAAATTTATGTATGTTGTAATCAAAGGGTCTTCTTTGAAATTGGTTGTCAGATAATCTATAATAACCCACCGAGTAAATGTTCTGTATTAAAATACCTAAGAAATAATGTTGAATTTTATTCAACATGTGGATTAAAATCTGAAACCAAGTGATTCGAAGCACTTACTTGTCCACTCAACTACCAAGCTAATAACAATATTTGAAAACGCGTAAATTACCCGTACATTACATTAATTTGTAAGTTGATATACTTTTTTAATAATATATTAATAATTCTGTAGTGTATTTTAGCGTATTTTTCGTATCGATATGATAAGCTCTAATAAAATGTAAATAAAGCCAATTAAGTTTGATTTTGTTCTCAATATTAATTGTAAAATGTAAGGAAGTTAGCGTTTTACATATTATGTAGGGGTAATTTCTTTATAGCGAATTAACGGAATTCCCAGTATAAAGTATATACTAATAACTAATGTAATATTTGTATTATATTCAGTATAATGAAAAAAAACAAGTAGTCCCATAAGTTTCGTGATAACAGAATTTAAGCTGAAGGTTTTATATTATATTAAAGCAGGAGAGACTTGAAATAAAATAAAAAAAAATATTTTAAAAAAGTCGAAAAAAATATGTCATTCAACAAAAAATATTTTACTGAAAAACTATGTTGGATAATCATTATTAGTTAAAAATATTAAAGTACAAGGAACTGGTTATTGTATGATAAAAAAAATGTAGATAAATAAGTTGGTGAAAACCCATTTTTTATTATTATTTATAATTTATTTCAATTTTATAAAAAATCTTTTATGACAAAAAAGTCCTCGTAGTTATTATAGTATGTATATTTTTAAATTATGTAAGTTACATTATCTAGCGGTATAAATACGTTGCTGTTTGAAATTTGATTGACATTTTCTTTTAAAAAGCAGTCAGAAAAGGTAATTTATGAAACAATAGTTGCTATGCTGTGACATGTTTACCGAGGCGTATTATTTTTGAAGAAATAGAATTAATTACAAAAATTAAAAAGGCTGTGTACTAATTGAAAATGACAGGACATCAAAATTTTAGAATAACCTAACACAAATTATGTATTCGTGATGTTGTTCAAATAAAATTTTATTAAAGCTCTTTCAGAAAGCTTGGAACTATGAACTTCATTAATGCAAAAGTTTTTCTTATTAATTATAATTAAACTTTATTATAACGTATAGGTTAATAATTGATAATTATATTAAAAATAAAATCATGTGTGAAATATAAAATATTGTTGGTATTATATTAAGTATATTTATTTATCAGCGTGTACTATGACAGGGTTATGTTACATAATTATGAAGATTATGAATAGGAAAATTAGGTTTTAAATATCATAGTTACATTAAAAGAAATAGTTTGATGATGATACTATAGATATTATATACTATATCTCCTCGGTGGCCAAGAGTTTGCAAACGTGCTTTGAAACTGGAGGCTGAATTTTTTATATCTGAACTTTTTAAAAATGAGAAAAAGCACGACTAGATGCATAATGGTTTGAGCAATTCTTATAAAACAATTTGTCAACATAAGTATTCAAAATGTGAGAATCACAGCTTTGAGATGAATATACTACATCTTTGGAGTACCCATAGTATGATTATTTTTAAATCATTTCAGTATAGCTGATAGTTATTTAAAGTTAATTGCAAAATTGCACATTTTTTACGAGATACGAGGTATTTGATGTTGGCAAAATAAAATTTTATGTGACGTTATTTATAAAGAAAAAAAGGACATGAAATTGTTTATTTTATTGAAAAGTTGTTATTTCAGTTTTTTACGCATATTTAGACAGATTTCAATTGAAATGCTCAAATATAATATGAGGGGGGTAGGTCCAAAGTGAACTCATTCCGCCATGCCATGATTTAATGATGAAGATTTTAAAATATATTTTATATCAAAGATTCATATCGCATATATAAACCAGTAGATAAAATCATTTTCAAAAATATTGGAAATAAAAATAAGCACTGCATACCAAACTATATATGCTTTCATACAATAAATACTTGCTAAAAATATTCTTCCTTAAATTTTGGCATAGTTGAATAAGTTCACTTTGGAACTACACTCCTCATATAGGTTAAAAGCACTACTAATAATTAATATTTTCATTATTTTTTAAATTTACAACTCAAATTATTAAGCAATTATTATCAAGCGATTCTAAACAGAATCTGATATGAGATTGAAAATCCCACAAACTATTCAATTAATAAAAAAATAATGCATATTTAATTTTATAAATTTATATTTTTGTATATACGTATGTATAAAATTTATTGAGTAATAATATTATTACGCATGAATATAATATTTTTCAGGATAACATCTGTATATTAATCGCCTATGACTCTCAATGATGGTTTTAATATTTAAATAAATTCAATGAGGCATAGACAAGCGTGTGTTGGCAATTAGATTAAAAATGTGTGGGACAAAGATAGAGTAAATATGATTAAGCAAATAAATTGTTCATATCTAGATAACTAAAATATTTACCATCAGTAAAAATTAATATCTGTACACATAATCGAGGAAGAATGTAGATTTAAAAATAAAGAGCTTTTATGTGAAGAAAAAAAGTGTGTGTGTGGCAGTACAAAACGTAGTATCGAGGAGACTTGGAAGCAACTATGGAAAATTTCATTTGGTAATTATGATAATATTGGGGCTAATACGAGTTTATATTTCTATATCGACTGTGAAAATAAAAAAGGGTGTAACCAACACAAAACAAATTTGACAGGCTGCAAAAAAGACCTAATGATACTAAGCCAAAGTTATAGTGTACGAAGACTAATTTTGTTGTTTATTTCCCTAATCTGATTTTATTTTATTAAACAATTTAGAAGAAGAAAACAATAAAACTAACTTGTTGGGAGTTCTAGTTTCTGGTCGTAAATTTCACAGGCCCACTTTTTTCAAATTTTAAAGCTAAGTTTAGATACTATTTGGCATTTTCTATTGAAATTTTTTGATAGAATGTGTGTGTAGTTGTATAAATTGTGATAGTCGAAAAAAACTAATTTGGAAAACTGAAGATTACGCCATTTAACGTACTTATTATGTATATATTTAAAATTAACGGAGTTTACAAATATGTATTTAATTCTAAATATCTGTGTACATATGTCAATTGTTTTGGATCGCGCTTGAGCAGGGTGTACCTATACATTCTGTTGTTAATTTCTGGGACGTCATCTGTTTACGCTCCACGCAATTAGTTTAATTTGCTTTGCCAGGTTAATTTATTTTAGTCACATGTATAATTGACGCAAAGTGGGTGGGGGTCGCTTATGTCTTGTGTAAACACAGGTATAGATTTAAGAGAAAAATACAAAAATGAAAATGTCCGATTTTATTTCGTGGACGTTATACGGTTTGAATATAAACAATAACAGTCTAACAGAAATAAAAGATAAAAATTTTGTTACAAGATATAAATATTGTAACAATAAAAGTTTTATTTTTAATCCGAAATTTTTAAAATGGCTCTCTAAATAGAGAGAAAATAAATTGAGTACAATAAATTTGATTAAATAAATATCTAAATATATTGAATAAGTAGCCTATGTCAAAAAGATTTTTTCTATGATTCAAAATTCAAGCCCTGTCTGGCTTCAGATACAATTTTTTTTTACTATGTTCTCTCTCAAAGTAGCGCATATGGATCTACACAGTGTGAACATATCCACTTTGAATGTGGAGTATATGGATCTCCGTAATGTGAAGACATCTTCACAGATTATTTTTCACGAGAATTTTTTATCAGACAACTGCGCAAGCCTATAAGGATCCAGTCCTGCATTTTTGAATTTTCAAAATACAACAGATGGGGAATCGGACCCGTATTTCCCGGATTGCTAGGCGCGCACGCTACCAACCACGATACAGGGGAAACAAAACATTGGAAAACCGTAAAAAAAGTGACAGCAGTGAGGGTTTTTGAACAATTCTTATTTAACTGACGTGGGCATATTAAAAATTACATTGCACCCACGTTAAAGTATTAATACGTAGAATTTTAGGTTTTTGTCTTAAATTGTATTTCAAAATTAAACCAAAATTTGTATGAAAATTATTTTGCGATAAAAAGCTACTTCGACATACAATTGTATATTAATTTTATAAATTATAATTTATTATGTATTTCTCTATAATATATTATGTGGCTGAATCCACAAGCACTTCTAATTCTATAGAAACTAGAAGTCGCCAGTTTAAGTCCCAGAACGATACAGAAATAAATGTCTTCATTTTTAGTTTGTAACGGATATTAATGTCTAATATATGAATGATTGACTGCAATCTAGGCCTCAATTTTTGGTTCAACAATGGTAGTTCAAATGTTATCTTTTTTGGAAAAAATTGTTGTATTTATAATATTATATATAGATAGAATATGACGGTTGTAGATTTGTACGATGATATTTATTATATATCTATATATACACATTTAACGTTGTATTTACATTGTTAAATCCAAGATTTAATTATACTGGTGTTTTACAAACACAACAATTTATTTCAGTTTGCTCGTCGCGTGAGCTGACTCCTTTTTGCATAAACATGTCCAATTAATGAAAAAATTCCGTGAACTGGTATTCTAGCTGATGGTGAAATACTTTAAGAAATGCTATGGCATGTTTCGTATAGCAATTCAGAAAATACCAAAAGAGTCATAGTCGTTTCTTTGCTGAGAGGCATAGTATCGTTTTATACAGTGAATGTCTCTTAGATATATGTATGTATAATCTATTTTATATAGATAATACTCTATATATTTCTAGAATAATTAACAATAATAATAGTAAGCTTTTTAAAATATATGTTTAATGATAAATTTATCATTACGTTTAATAACGGCCATTTATCTTCATAATGATGTTTGCTTTTATGTTCTAAATAGTATATTCGTATTAGAAATATTATAAATATTTTATAAAGTGTCTCCCTGGTAGCGTAGTTGGTAGCGTGCGCGCCCAGCGATCCGGGGAATGCGGGTTCGAAT